>JARHVA010010900.1:30000-115075 GCA_037957365.1 Torreya grandis | reverse complement strand
TTCATCCTGTTGGTTACTGCGTCCTTGTTACTAGTTACTTGTCACTACCTGAAATAACTCCTATTATTTCTTGCAAGATCACTTCTGAAAGAAGAGAAGTGTCTTTAGTGTTTTCACCAAGATTTTCTCCTTTTCCTGTAAACATCATCTCTAAAAAAAGAGAGATGAATGGTGTAGTCCTACCCCTAAGTGTTATTTTTTGCTTATATATATATATATATATATATATATATATATATATATATATATATATATTATATAGCTCCTCATATTTATAGGGAACCTCCCCTTGATGAGAGGAGAGATTTCTCCACATATGATGTAGTAAACCTACACATTTGTCCAACCAATCTCCCTTATTGTGGTTGAAGATACCTATTTTGATCATCAATTAGCTGGTGACAAAATATTCACCCAACAGCCTTTTTGGTGACTCTACTGGGGATGTAACACGCAGTCTAAAGCCTCAAGTTTTAGATTGAATTAGTTCCTACCCTTATCCATTATAGACTATGGTGACTCTATTCTATGTCTTACCCATTACCATTATAGCATTATCCATCTCCATTATATACTCTAGCACCTCCATGTTATACTAGAAGCCAGAGAGCCCAAGGTGTTGTTGACCCTATTTTTGAGTTGGTGCAATAGGGCAATTTTGATTTGTTCCATCCCCAAATTCAAGTTTAACAGTCCAAGAGTGTTCCTCCTACACGTACCAAGTCACCAACACAAGGTAGAGCTTCTTTTTCTATTGTTAGCAGAGCTTTGCCTATACATACTCCACCCAGATTTGTTATCCCCCTTTTTCATAATCTAATCATGGTAGTTCAAGGCCTTTGGGGTAACTCTTTTGGTCCACTCAATTTAACTCCACCTCTACATGAGATTCCATGTAGTTTAAGGAAGAATTTCCCCCAATTCTTTGGTAATGGGAGAGTTCATCTTGATGAACACATTACAGCTTTTAGCATAGCCTATGGCATGATAAGAGTAGAATTTGAGGACGTGGTAGTCAGGCTATTTATGGAAACATTGCAAGGTGCTATTGCAGACTGGTTCTACCATCTATAGGCTTGATCAGTGACTAAATGGGACACTCTTAAAGTTAAATTTGAAGCTAGGTTCAAGATTGTAGAAGATGCACATGCCTTGATGGCCTAGCTCACACAGATGAAGAAGGAATCTCATGAACCTATGAGGGACTTCATTTCCAAGTTTGACAAGCTAAGGAACTGGATTCCTATAATTGCTCAACCAACACTTGAGAACCTTAAATGCTTCTTTATCAACTCCCATCTACCTAAAGTGAGTTTTCTACTAAGATGTGCTAGCCACATAGACCTTGCTACTACTCAAGACTTGGCTACTGAGGTAGAAGATGACCTTATCTTGGTAGGAAAGATAAGGAAAGATCCAAAAAGAGGTAAATCTTCTTCATCCTTTGAATACTTGCTTATATCCACCATTGATCTAATGGTGTAGAAGCTAGAAAATGAATTGCTAGCTCTCAGAAAGCAAATGGTACAAGGGATGTCATCTACTCCTTCATACAGAGATGTACCAAGGAGGATATTCCCCAATCAGTCATACCAAGGTAATACTGTTAGGAATCAAGGGAAGCCAAATCATCTTCCTCCCTCATAGGGGAACCTTTCCATTGAAGCACCTCCAACCAATTCAGTAGTTGGATATCTTGAAGTAGAATCAGATTTCTCCTTCCAGCTTGAGTTGAACCAAGAAGATGATGCTAATCTCTTCACAGAGGAAGAAGAAGAATTAGCTAGTGACTCCAACATTAGTTTCCTGAATTACCAGGATGAACCCAGAAGTGAAGGTAAAATATTTGAGGGATCATATGCTGTGTTCACCCAATCCAAGAATTAGTCAGCCCAGTAAGCTGATAAAGAAAAAATAGAGGAGCAACCTCAACCAAAAATTTTAATTGCTAAGTGGGGAACTATTATACCTTTCAAGCCAAAGGACCTGATGATTACAAGAAATGTAAGTACATTAAACATCCCTACACCTTTTACTTCAAATTCATAGACTAGTCCTCCCCCTCCTAAAAACTAAAAGGATGAACTCCCATCCTCTGTACCTAGTTCATTTCAAACATTTGACATAATTGACCATATAAAAAAAACCAAAATTCAAATGTTTGAATTTGAATTCTTACAATCCAACCCTGAGTAGTTAGATAGATTAGTTTAATGTGTGAATAATCAAACCACCCCTTCAGGACAATATGTTAAGAAGGTAACTCATGATCCCCCAAGGAACATGTCTATCCCAAACAATCTTGTCATTACTCCTCCTACTGCCCCTGGGAAAATAGAGCCTTTCTATGTTTCCCTATTAATAAATGGTCACAAGTTGAGCAACTGCATCATTGATTCTAGAGCTTCAGACAATGTCATGCCTACCAAAGTGGTAGAATATTTTAGTCTTAGTCTAAATAAGACATTTGGGAGATGTTTCTCCATGGAGAACAAACAAGTGTCACTACTAGGACAAATCAAGGATGCCTAATTTGCATTTGTAGCATTCCTAGACAAGAGAATTAAGATGACTGTCCTGGTGGCTGACATCCCAACCTCATATGGCATCCTTCTTAGGTGAAATTTCTATAAGGATGTTGGAGAAGATCTGAGCATGGGCCTATTTAAGGCAAGGATCCCAGTCAAAGGTGTTATACAGAGATTGCTCCCTGAAAAGGAAGCAAAATATGTGGTTACTCAAACATCAGTGCCTAAATCTCAAATTTTGTTTGAGTCTTCAGGCATGGGTAATTAGTTTTTATCCATGAAGGAAGTCCATGACACATCTGATAAAATTCCCAAATGTGTCAACCTAAAAATTGGTTCAAATGAAAGAGCAGAAGGATTGGTGGAGCACAGTGCAAGTGTAGAAGAATCTCCCCCTCCAAATGAAGAAGAATCTAAGGAAAAGTTAGTGACTGATCAGGTATGGATTCTATAATTTGATGGCAGCTACTCCTTTACCAGTTCAAGAGTTGGGATTGTGTTGATATATCCTTAAGGATATATTTTTCCTTCATCATACAAATTACAATTCAGTAATACCAATAATACAGCTTAGTATGAATCTCTATTACTTGGATTGAGGGTTGCTCGAGACAAAGGCATCAAACTCCTTCATGCCAAAGGAGATGCTAAATTGGTGGTTTGTCAGGTGAGAAACTTGTATCAAACCAAAAATGAGATATTGTACCACTACTGTAATCTAGTCTAGGATCAAATTAAAATCTTTGATGCTTTTAGCATCTCTACCATACCTAGGGAATTTAATGACCGAGATGATGCACTGGTTATTTTAGCAACTCTCTTAGTTCCTCACCCTAATTTTAAAGGATATAGGTACACTATTGAATTAGTATTTTGACTAAGTGTCCCTAACAATGCCAATCATTGGCAAGTGTTCAATGATGACAACCAAATAATTTCCTTCTTGGAATAAAAAGATAGCTTTCAATAGCTTCATTTCGAAGGTAGTGAGCCTCAAAAGTTTGAACCAGCTCCTGAATCAAGTTCAGACATGGGTGAGAAATTCCTACAGCTGAAAGGGAATAAAATTTCCAAAGGATTGGTTTCCCTAGAGAAGCTAATTGACAAGCATGATAGGTTCATCAAACAATAACAAATGGATTCAAACTCCTCCCAAGATTTTGATTAAATAAATCTAGGTACTAAGGAAAATCCCAAGTTGGTGAACATTAGGAAGTACTACACTCAAGAAGAGAAGTCCAAGTTCACTGCTCTGCTTAGCTAGTACATGGATGTCCTAGCATACTCCTATGATGATTTGAAGTCACTCAGGCTTGAAAAAATTCATCATGAGATTCCTCTCAAGACTGACTCAGTGCCTTACAAGCAAAAATCTAGGCAGTACAATCCAAAGATATCAGGTACTATTCTATCTGAAATACAAAAAATGTTGAATGCTAGGCTAATTTTCCCAATTCATCATTCCACATGGATTGCAAATATAGTACCTATGAGGAAGAAGAATGGAAAAATTTGCCTATACATGGATTTTAGAAATTTAAATCAGTCATCCTTAAAGGATAACTATCCTCTGCCCATCATAGATCAAGTCTTTTAGACAGTGACTAGTTCAGAGATGTTATCAATGCTAGACAGATTTTCCAAATAAAATCAAGTTGAAGTTGGTGAAGGAGACCAACATAAGACTGCCTTCACCACACCTTGGGGCACCTTTACATATAGAAGAATGCCTTTTGGCCTAATAAATGTTAGCACCACCTTCCAAAGAGAAATAGACCTTGCTTTCAAAGATGAAATGGGTAAGTTCATTTTAGTGTACCTAGATGATTTAATAGTCTTTTCTAAGCATCACCCTGACCATGTGTGCCATTTGCAATAAGTGCTAGAATGTTGCTGCCAAAATGGCATTTCTTTAAATCCTAAGAAGTCTATTTTTGGAGTAACAGAGGGGAAACTTCTCAAATACATTGTATCTCGAAAAGGCATAAAGATTGACTCAAAAAGATTCAAGTCCATCTAGGAGCTTACTTTGCCCACAAATAAGGATGCAGTTCACTCTTTCTTTAGAAAAGTGAATTTTTTACAAAGGTTCATCCCTGAGTTTGCTGAGAAGACTCACCATATTGTAAACATGATGAAGGGAAAGGCCAATTTCAGCTAGATTGAAGAAGGCAAATTTGCATTTCAAGATATTAAAATAGCTATTGCCCATGTCCCAATTCTAGTTTGTCCAAATTATACCAAGGATTTCATAATTTATAGTTATGCTTCTAAGCACACACTTTCAACAATTCTAGTTCAACAAAATAAAGAAGGTATGGAATCTCCCATATCCTTCATGAGTTTTCCTATCAAAGCTCATGAGCTGAAGTATTCAAATATGGAGAAGCATGCTTATGTAGTGGTAAAGGCAATAAAGCACTTCCATTTTTACATCCTGAATTCACACACTATTGCCCAAGTTCTGATACCACAGTTAAATCCATATTAACTCAATAGGAGTTTGGGATGAAAAGAGGCAATTGGATTGCTAAAATATAAGAGTTTGATCTAGTTATCAAAACAATGAAGCTAGTGTGGGGAAGGGGCCTATGCCAATTGATTGCTGACAATAGACTAGAAGAAGTAGGGCATAAAGAAGAAGAAATTGAAGACACACCAATAGTCCTCTTTATCTCCACCATGAATGAGTGGTATTCAAGTATTGCTTATTTTCTTACTTATGGTGAGTGTCTTGCTCACCTATCTCATAAATAAAGGAGGACTATCAAGTTGAAAGCTGTTAATTTTGTCCTTTGGGAGAATGGCCTGTATAAGAGGAGCCTTGATAGAGTGTTCCTTTCCTACGTGGACAAAGAGCAGTAGAACCAACTTTTGAATTCCTTCCATAATCTGGCCTGTCGAAGACATTTTTCTACTCCTGTAACTTCCCATAAGATTCTGCGAGCTAGGTATTACTTCCCTACTTTGTTTCAAGATGCATACAAATGGGTACATAGATGTGAACTATGCCAATAGTTCATTGGAAGACCCAAGTTAGCTACTCTACCTCTTAAGTCAATCATGATAGAAAAGCCATTTCATCAATGGGGAATCAATTTCATTGGTGCTATAAACCCATCTTCAAGTACTGAACATGATTATGTCCTCATAGCCATAGATTACTTCACCAAGTGGGTGGAAGCTATTCCAACCAAGCATGCTACTTCAGAAGTAGTGTGCAATTTACTCAAGGAGAACATCATTTCTAGGTTTGGGGTCCTAGCCAAGATTGTCATAGATAATGCAACTTGTTTCACTTCCCAAGAGATTACTCAGTTCTATTTTTACTATGAGATCACCCTCTCACACTCTTTTGATTACTTTCCACAAGGGAATGGCCAAGCTAAATCAAGCAATAAGAACCTGGTAACCATCATCAAGAAGCTGGTGGATGATAACCAATGAACATGGCATAAAGCATTAGTTGATGCTTTATGGGCAAACAAAATTACACCAAAGAGGGCAATTGGTATGTCACCTTTCCAACTTCTTTATGGTCTCAATGCTAAAATACCAATCACCCTAGAATTGCCAGCATTGAAATTAGCTAAAGCAGTCGAAGATCAGACATATGAAAGCTCCATCGATAAGAGGATCATGTTCTTGATTTGAGTTGGATGAATAAAAAACTATGGTGGTGGTCCAAGTTGTTGTGCATCAAAGTCTGGTGAAGAAGCTCTTCGACCAAAAAGCAAAAAACCATGATTTCTAGATTAGAGATCAAGTCCTATTGTGGGATAAGAGAAGAGAACCAAAGGGAATGCATGGGAAGTTTGATTCCCTATGGAGAGGCATATTTATTATCCATCAGCTCAATGGTGAAAATAGTTTCCTATTGAAGTATCAAGATGACATGCCCTTTTCTCTACCTCATAATGGGCAGCATCTAAAGCACTTCAATTCTTGAAGTATCAGATAAGTTCACCTGTACATGTGTATATTTTTATAGTCTTTGTTTTATTTTGTGTTTTTCATTTTCATTTTTGGCACCTTTCTTTTTGGGTAGCATGACTCCATAGCCCAATGGCATACTTCAAGGCACTGGAAATTCTAGTTTCTACTCCCCTCAGTTATTCTAAGTTTTCAACTAAAGGAAGTTCCCCAATTGGAGCTAGATATTTTTCCCAAAAATTGTCACTCAGTTTGGGACAACATATGAACTATTTTAGCCCTACAGGCCAAAATTATCTCTTCCCTTCTCAAAAATTGTTCTAAGCATTCAAATTCTCTATTATTCAAGATTTTTTAGATTTCTACAGACTCTGTAGGCTTGAAACTATGAACTCTATAGGCTTGAAACTATGGACTTTGTAGGCTTGAAACTATAGACTCTATAGGCTTGAAACTAGTAGGTTTAATGGGTTCAATGGCCTTAATAAGCAAATTCTCTTAAAGGAGCAAGTTTCCAGCACTTAGGCAATTTCAAGATTGGTTCAACGCCTTGGTTCAACCAAAAATGTTCATCAACAAGCTTTAAAAGAAGGATTGAACAATTGAACCTCACTTCTAAAAAGGTTCAACAGATTCAAAGTTTCAACATCATCAGTAAGCTTAAAGAGTTATGCACTTCAACAAAAGTTTAACAAGTTCAATTGCTTCAAGGTTCAATGGCTTCAAAACACTTAATGAAAGGAAGAAGGCTTGAACCATTGAACCATTGAACATTGAACCATTTTAGTTCAAAGGTTTAATGGGTTCAATGGTTCAAAGGTTCAATGAATAGTTGGTTCAACGTGTTTGGTTCAAAGAGATCAAAAGACTTAGAAGAAAAGAGGCTTCAAATGTGAGATTAAACCGATTGAACTTTTGAACCAAAGTTGGTTTAATCAGTCGGTTCAAATGGTTAGTTCAAAGGAGTGCCCCAAAGCCCAAAGGCCAAAGTTCCCTTACAGAGGGTAGTGAAATAAGGCCAAGTGCCCTTGTAGAGGGCAGTGAGAAAAAGTAGACAAAGAGATTTTCTTTAGAAAAATGAACAAGGTAGAAAAGCTAGAATTCCTTCAGATTTGTGCAAGGCAAAAGACAAAGTGAATTCTTTCAGACAAAATGCCTAAAGGAATTCCTTTGAACTTTTATCTGAAGGAATTTTCCTGAAAGGGAAAGAAAAATATTGAAGAAAAATAGACAAAGCAAAGCCAAGGAAAGATTTCCTTTAGGAAAACTGTCTGAAGGAATTCCTTCGAACATTTTGTTTGAAGGAATTGGAACCTGAAGACCTGCTAAAGGAATTGATGCCCAAAGGACCCTGAAGGGTAGGTACCCTTGTGGGGGGCTCTCAACACCAACAAAAAGGAACTTTCTCAAAGCCCAAAGGGACACCTTCCCTTTGGGGTGTTCCAAAGGCTTGATAAAGATGAAGGAAAAGCTTCAAAAAGACTTAGATGAAAAGGAGACTTCAAAGAACAAGGATTGAACCATTTAACCTTGAACCAAATGGTTCAATGGGTTCAAGGGTTCAAAGGTTCAAAATTACAAGGCTTCAAAGTGACTTATAAAATTAAAGGAAGCACTGAGGTAAAGAATGAACCAATGAACTGATTGAACATTGAACTAAAAGAGTTCAAAGTTTAATAGTTCATAGGTTTAATAGGTCAAAGACAAGCCCCAAGCAAAGGAAAAACATGGATGATTCTAGAGACCAGTTCAAAGGGGTGGTTTAACCAAAGAGCAAAGAAGATGGAACTAGGGAATTGATAAAGACTGCCTGTATTGTTGAACCATTAAACCAATGAACTTTCATAGGTTTAAAGGTTCATGGTTCAACATGTTTCAAATAAACAGAAACCATTAATGCCTTCACAGACCTCAAATTTAAGGTAAGGGAATATCTATTAAATTTCAAATATAGTGTGAAACTTAAAATGTAAACCAAGTGACCAGTTGAAGAGAGAGCTCGAGAGCTCAAATTGCTACAAGAGAGAACAATACAAAAAGATCAGAAATATATATAAGGGAGTTATTTCTAGTAGGTGAAACAATCGATCAAGTGGTCATCTGAGCACACCAAATCAAGGATGTGGCCTATTTTTCTTCCATGAAGTAAAGGAAAAATGGACAACTATGTAGACATTAGGAAAAGGACCAAACAACTCATGCTAAGGAGGAGACATATAAGATAAATGGGCATGCCATAGTTAAGGCAATACACTATTCCTAGCATGGCCCCCTAGATAGAACTGAAAATGCATTCAAGGCATTAAATTCAGCATGGGCCATCCCATAGGAAAAAGTGCCAAGCCTTTCTTGGCTGCTATACATTTTAATCTCTAGTCTTATGTAGGGAGATCTTTTCCATTACAGAAGCAAAAAACTCTGCCCAAATTGAAAGGCGATTATTGAGACTTTGAGCTCAGATTGTTGATCATATTACTTTATCTAAAAGAGAAAGCAAGTGACTTTCAGACTTTGTGTTGTTAAATCTTATGTTATTTTATGAAATTGTTCTTATGTCCATTTCCTAGGAGCATTCTTGTTTATTTAATTTAACAAGCAAAACTAGTGGGAGTAATCTAGAAGATGTCCTGAAGTTAGTTACTTTCAGACTTTGCACTGTCATAGTTGTCTTCAGTGTGTTTTATGTTCTTTCTATGTAAAGGATATTGGGACAACTTTGTGCCCCCATTATCCTTTGTATTTCACTCTTTGGGTAGTCGAGGTGGAGACTTTGTGTTCCATTTCATCCTACTGGTTACTACGTCCTTGTTACTAGTTACTTGTCACTACCTAAAAGAAATCCTATTGTTTCTTGTAAGATCACTTCTGAAAGAAGAGAAGTGCCTTTAGTGTTTTCACTAGGATTTTCTCCTTTGCTTGTAAACATCGTTTCTAAAAAAAGAGAGATGGATGGTGTAGTCCTACCCCTGAGTGTTATTTTTTGCTTATATATATAGTATATAGCTCCTCATATTTATAGGGAACCTCTCCTTGATGAGAAGAGAGATTTGTCCACCTCTGATGTAGTAAACATGTACATTTGGCTAACCAATCTCCCTTGCTATGGTTGAAGAGACCTATTTTTGTCATCAGTTAGCTAGTGACAAAATATTCACCCAACAAAATGTAGATAAAATTATTTTGAAAAGTATACACTCATAAATATTTTTGATTTCATAATGGTACCCTCGATTTCCTATAATGCATAATTTTATTTATTCATCTTCTAAAATTTAGCATCCTATTTTAACATGGCATTAAGGGATCTTACAATTTTAGAAAAACTACAAATAAACTTAAGAACAAAATCATTTTCTCCAAAAAAATGTTATAATTCCTTCTATTAAGAAGTGATATTTTGTAAATGTAACTAACTCTATCATAGTCAATGGAAATACCTTCTTTGGTGATAATGTGTCCTACTAACTTACCTTCAGTAACACCAAAGACACTCTTTTTTAGATTCATAGAAATATTGTACCTTATGCATATCTTAAACACCTTTTTGTGAATGATTCATGTGATGTGACCTATGCTTATAAAATACTATTATATATTCCATGTAAATTATAATACATTTCCAAACTAAACCTTGAAATGCATATTACATTGTGCGTTGCAATGTAACACTTGTATTTATCAAACAAAAGGTAATTCTCTTGTAAGCACATGTACCCCTATTTTTTCAAGAAATTATATTCATTATGTCTTCCCTATCAACCAATAATCTTGTGTATCCTAATAAATTATCAAGGAAGTACATCATTTTAGAAATACATACCATTTTAAATACTTCATTGAGGGATGACAATATATAATTATCCATTTCTAAAGCTTTTTTAAGGTTTATGAAGTCAACACAAAGCCTAATTTTAGGATGTTTATTGCAAGAAGGTGTAAATTTAGCCACCCATGTGGAATGTTAAACTAGGAAAATGATCTTCACTAAGAGTAATTTCTGAACCTCCTTATAGATGAGGGGCTCACGAATGGGATTAACTAGAGTTACCTCTACCTAAATGGTTTTTGGCCTTCCTTAAAAGGGATAGTATGAGTTATGACATGTAGGTCAAAAAATTTAAGGTCTTTATATGTACATGTGATCACATAATTATAATACATGAGGGGCTATCTCATTTATTAATTTTCTAATTTAGGCTAATAATCACATTTTGGGGATCTTCATGTGTCAAATTCATGTGGGAAAATTTGTGTCCACTAGACTCTGATGATTTCAATCACTCAATTGATATGTCAAGGTTAAATGACTTTTTAAATGAAATCATCCCCTTATAAATCATGTTTTATTTAAAATTCATGATTTCATCACTATTAATTGATTTGTCTATGAATTAATCTTTTTCCTCTTTATCTATGACCTATGAATCAAATAAACTTAATTTGTGCATGAACTAATTTTTTTATCATCATTAAATACTGAAAAATTTCCCACATTTAATGAAATAAAGTTACAAGGGATCAGTTCAATCATAAAATTTTAAAATTTGGAATCATTCAAGGGAAATAAATTTGTAACTAATGCTTCAAGGGAATCCTAGGTCTGGTTATTTTCCTTAGTGATTGTTATGATGTTGAACACATCAAATGAATTAATTAAGTCCTAAAATCTATGTTTAAACTTATTCAAATATTAAAATTTACACTATAATATAATCCTAACATGATTTATCACTAATTTAAAATATATAAACATTTATAATTTTCTTACATTGTGACTCAATGCAAACTACAAGCCTAAAATCATATCTTCATACTCAATAAGGTTGTTAGTGAAATGAAACACATGAGATAAATATTAAGATACTAATTTAACTTAGGTTATAACAACAAAATACATGTGTGAAATCATTTCCTAGAGTGAGCTCCATCATAATACAAGGACCAAAGTCCAAGTTTGTTATTGTATTTATTTATGTCCTTAACAATGAGATTAGTTGCATGTGTATAGATGCCAATATCTGTGGAGACTTTATTCACATTTTAATTCTTTAAATTATATTTTTTGATCATATGTTTCATATGAAATTACCTATTGACATAAATTTAGTTTTTCATACTCTTCAAGTTAACCACATAAGGAAGAAATTAATATCCATATAACAATTTATTTTTAAGACTAGTATTGACTGAGCAACATGATATATGCCTTGAGAATGTTTATAACTTAGATATACATGATTTTATAGACTCTAGGTTTATAATCCAATTAAATTTTAACATTTAGTATTTTTTCAATTACCTTGGATTCTAACTTGTCTAGTTGGAAAATTATTCATTTAAACTCAATAGGTTTAAGTCTTAATTTCTCACAAATATTGATAGGCATAACATTGATACAGGTACCAAAATTGACCAAATTTATACACATTTTTATCAAAAATTATAAATATAAAAAAAATGGATTAACTTCATCCTTATTTTTGTGAATTAATACATTTGCATGTTTTTTTATTTACTTAAGGCCAGTTTCTCAGTCATTGATTTAAGCAATAAGTCACATTGTTCTATAATTTATTCAAGCTCGTGCAATGTAAACTTTTATTTTATTTTCTTCATATCCTCCACTATGTTATATCCAAATTTTTTAAGGGTTACATATTAATAATTTTAATTACATTGGTCACTTACTTTTAGTGGAAGAGGTTCATCATTTTCTTTTGGATTAGTAGGAGTGGCACTATTATTAGGAGGCATGGAATTCATAAGAGGTTATTGTTAATGTGTTTTAATTTTTTGTGCATATTTTTTTCTTTGGTAATACTAAAATAATGTATCACTTCAATTTTTTCCTCTAGTTTTATATCCTCTTATCTAGGAAATTTGAAGGACTCTAACATTATAGATACACTAGGTGAATAAGATATACCTGGAGTACTAGATGTGTTGGACATATTTTAATAATTGGGGACCACTTCATATACCTCAATTTAATTTTTTTAATATCTCAATTTTTTTTCATAACTTGACACAATCTAATTATCCATGTTGAATTTTACTATAAACCCTACACCAATTAGGTAGATCCAGTTCACGAATGTTGATCTCATGCAACTTGTTTAGAGAAGGCAAGAGATTATTTTTAGGATGGTTTGGTAGATGATTTTATCTATCATATATATAATTTCAAGTCATGTTTCCCTAGCAATGTTTTTTACCTATTTTTAAGGGATAAGAAAATCATTTTTGATTTTTTAAACAATATGTTGAATGGCATCAAACTCTTTTTTTAATGAATTTATTGGAAATGATTGTGTTATTGACAATTGGGATTCAAGCCTAATTTTGATTTTGTATCATGTCCTATATGTAATTTTTGTTAATGAAACCCAATTTATGATTATAAATAATATGCATTCTAGGCAATACATTTGTGATTAGAACAATTTAAGTGGGAAACATTATAATTGGCATTTGGAATGGGATATAACTTTGGTATTTTTTATTGATGTTTGTAATAATTTGTCCCTAAGGATTTAATTATCTATCAATGTTGATAGACTCAACATATGCTCATTATAAATCATTTATTACTATAGCATGTCTAAGGAACATAGTTGTCATTGGATCTAAACTATTTTTGTACATCTAGAGATCCAATACAATATTAGGCTTATACAAAGGAGTAACCCTATTATAAATATTTTGTAATATTTAATTGGAAGTCCTAATTATCTCATTTGTCTCTCACTTGACACTATAAATCTATCATTATAGGACATTAGGGTTATTTACTTAGACAAATTGGGCTAAAAATATGGTCTCCAAAATTTACATCTCATACACACACGAAAACCACACCATTTTTTTCTAATGCTCAAGCACACCAATAAACACAATAAATCATATGCATACAAAGGAAGTAACACTAACATGAAATATAAACTCAAGAAAACAAAAAACATAAAGTCACTACAAAGTTGTAATCCAACTGGTTATGATTTGATCTAATACACAAAGTAAAACACATAAAAAGTCAAGGCTCAAATACCACCTAGATTAAATATTAGTGATTTGGGTGCCTTAATTTTAAAACAATGTGAATTATAATGATTATAAGTATTTCATATACACTTAATATTACACATGTTTCAATTCTCTTTACAAATTTTCCAAGAATTGCACAATAAAAAATAAGCTAAATTTTATAAAAACTTCACAAACATGGAAGGATCAAATCCTAAATATAGTAAAATTTACAAATATATAGTTATGACTAAGAAAAATCATAGGAACCATTAGGTCAATGCTATAGTTAAACAAGCTAAAATTACTCTTAAAGCTACAAAGATTCAACAGGGCTAAACAGACTATGAAATGAATTTGAAATAAATACCCAGACAAGGTTTATAATTTTATAATACAATGATTCAAATTTTTATGCTAACATCACCATAATAGAATTATTATTTCATAACAAATATAATTGAAATGAATAAAAATAATACCAAACCAAAAAACACTTAACCATATCTTTTGTCATTCCTAGAAAAAATGACAAATAGGTTCAAGGAGGACCCACTAAAAATATCAAACAGATCAGAATTTTTTTAAAAAAAGGTTATATGTGAACATGAAAATAAAATAAAATGGTTAAAACCTTAACATTAAATAAATGTTAAATAATTTGATTATTACAATATCCTTTCCAGAATGACTTTACAGATAACAATTAGAACAAAAATATTTTGAATAAATTTAATTTGGAAAGGGGTCACTAAAAATAGTAAATGGAAATAAAATATAAAAATAAAGGCTCCTAAATTTATATGAAGGTAAAATTATTGTAAAATACTTTTCATTTCTAACTGAAACCATTTCTAACCACTTATTGGATGTCAATTCTAGAGTACATTCACTAGAAAATCAACAAGGTAAAAAAGATTTTCCCTGTGAAAGTCTTTTGAAATTGAGGAATTGTTTTGCCTCGGAGATAAAAATTATTGAGGTACCATAAACCAATTATATTAGCTAGAGAGGATTATTTTTGAGTTTCATATTCAAGTTTATACTATTTTATCTATTTTTAAAACTCAATTTTTGAATGACAATTATAGGCTAAAACACACATAAATTCTTACCATTAGGGAAAACAATTTAGCTAATCATATTTTTCAACTTGAAAAAAAATTTGATCCATTGTATTAGGATTATGATTGGTTTATTAAGGCCAACCAAGAGGACATTTCTAATATTCGAGCTTGATAAAGTGGAATGTTTTCTTATGGTTTTGGTTTTGTAAATGGATTACAATTTAGTTTGTTTGACGTAAAGTTGGTTTAATATAAATTATTAGCTTGGTTTATTTATTACATATTTAAACATTCAAGGAGGCCAATGAAATATATTATGCTCCATTCCAATCCTTTTTATATCGATAAATCTTCCATTGATTCATTATAATCGATGAGTATATAACAATCCTAAATCCATATTTTTAGAGATATTACAACTTTTAGTTCTCAATTTGCATCTTTAAGTTTAAATGAACTTATTTTACATTAATGATTTTTTATAAGTCTATGGTATATAAATTCAACCCGACATAAGAATGTTATTTCCAAAATGACATAACATCATGACAACACTAATAATTTATAAGATTCAAAGATTAAAATTTTATGGAAAGATAAATAACTCTTTTATTATAAAAAAAGATGCATTAATTTCATTTATACAATATAATGATAGCATTACAAGTCTATAAAATCCTCTAGCTACATACATATTTATCTATATACACTTAAATAATACATCAAGTATTTACAAATCATCTATTGCTTACCACGACTTACAGGTTTGGATTACAAATAATTATTCACCAATCATGGAATAATAAATAAATAACTTTAATACTTTAAATACATGTTTACTTTTACAACACAAGAGATATTAATTCCTTATATTATAAATGATACTAGTACTTGCCAACCTGCACTATGAAATAGTCAATAAGGGGGCCAAATTTCATTGAACAAGAGACTTCTAACTCCTAAATACTTAATTTTCCTAATTTAATAGACAAATTAAATAAATATTTAAGTAATAAGACATAATATACTTGTGATAACTTACATACTAAGAAACAAGAAGGGTTGGTCTCATAAAGGCAAGATAAAAATTATCAAATTGGTAGCCAAGCTCATTATCATCTGATGTAGATAATTACCATTTTATTACAATAATGACATAAAATACCAATACAAAATGCTCAACAATAAAATTACACTAACATGAATAGTACTACCATAGCAAGGGAATTATACAAACATTGAAAGTACATTAGATTTCAGTGCTCCCCTCTAAGTGTGAACAAGAAAACAAATAGATTTTCCACATTAGTCTCCATTTACAAATTTCTCTAATTAAAAGAAAAGGAGATAACTCATTCTATACGTATTAAGGTGAGAACCAATCTTACCATCTTCCCAAGATACCCACAAGTTCACTAAATAGACAAGGCTATATATATATATATATATATATATATATATATATATGTGTGTGTGTGTGTGTGTGTGTGTGTGTATATATGTATATATATATATATATATATATATATATATATATATATATATATGTATATATGTATATATATATATATATATATATGTATATATATATATGTATATATATATATATGTATATATATATATATGTATATATATATATATATATGTATATATATATATATATCAACAAGCTTCCTAACTAGATAGTCATCTATAAGGATTTTAACCAATCCCATCCATTGGGAGAGCATCCAAATTAATTCCATTCTTAGATTCCTTAGAATTGTCACTTCGTGTAATAGCTTCAACTTAAAATTTTCATACTACCACCATATATTTTCAAATTATTCTCTATAATAGACTATTTATTAATTATGAAAGTTCAAATTTGAATCATTTAAACATAAGAATTGCTTCCAAACCTAAATCCAACTAAGAGTAGTAGTGGTTGGAGGATTACTACTTGCCTATTTTACACATGTATATATACATATTATATTTATATAACATTTGTCTATCTGGGTATATATCAATATAAATATTTTTTTAGAAAATTTCATTATAATATTATATATACATTTCATATCTATATTTATAAAAAAATATGTTCGTGAACAACCAAATTATATTTGTTAAATATGGAAAAAGAACGCATGTATACATATTTATAACTTTCAAATTTCACACACACACACACACACACACACACACACACACACACACACACACACACACACATATATAACTTTTAAAGATTATATTATGTATATATGAATTTAACATATTTATTTTATTTACTCATTAATTTATTTTTATTTTTATTTATATTAACTTTTAAATATATAGACATATTATCATTATTTTTTATAATCTTAATATACCCTAACTGAGGAATCAAATTTTATTTATTATTATTTTTTAAAACAAGGAATCCATTATACTCGATTTAGGGGAAAAGCGGAAACAAACTAGGAGATTATTTGAATATATATATATATATATATATATATATATATATATATATATATATATTCAAAAATAAATACCTAGAAAGAAATATAGCTCCCATCCCAGAGCAACACTCCAACCAGTAACAAATTCTCACAAACAAACAACTAGATTTCTTGAACAAAAACATGATTGAAACACACCCTAGGGATTTATCCAATATTTAATCTCTTCATTAGTTAGAAAACTCTAGGATTTAAGATAATAATAAACCCCTTTCCTATTTCATTGAAGCTACTTGTTTCATCTAGTTACTTCATTCTCCTTCACCAATCCTTCCTCCTCTATATTCATTCTTCATTCTCCTTCCACCTACATTTCTCATTAGAAAACTTTCAAAATGGCTCATATCTCCAATAGGTTAACTTTTAATGGAGAGGATGCTTGTATATTATTTTATTTTTAGGGTTTCCACTCTTATAGTTTAATTCATTTTTGGGTTTATCATCATTTTTATTTGATTAAGTTAATTATTACATTGAGAAAATCAAGTAGCTAAATATATTAAATTTATTACAAAACTAGTAATACTATTTTAACTTATATTAATATATAAATATGATCATATAAATACATATATTAATACAAATAGATATTGGAATAGAAGCATTTGATTCAAACATGTTTGTTTATCCAAGTTAAGAATAAATATGCAAATTTCTTTAGTTAATTCATTCATCTACATAATAATATTATATAATACACATATGTATATATATATATATGCATTTATAAATAATATTTTTTATGCCCATTATTAAATATTACTTGGGTTTGATCACAATCATAACTATGTTATTATTCATATTTTAAAAGTAGATTTTGTTGTTGAAACACCAAGAAGGATACAAGTCAAATAATCAAGACTGACTTAACATAACATGGCCACTTTATAGGTTCAAGTAGGTGTTTGAATTAATGCAAATATATTCATATGTATAAACCTATCAAAAGTAACTCAATGATGTAGAAAACCATAGCAAGGCATAAACATCACATTAAGCTTTAATAAAAATAGTTGTTATCATAAAACAAATAAACCCCAAGGTGATCCCACATGAGTCACAACTAACCTAGTTCCATGTCACCACAATAAGGTAACTAAATCAAGACTATAAACTATTGGAGTTATAATCACTGAGAGGTAGGGGTGAATCAGTGATAAAAGATATTTTAAACTTTAATTATAATCCTTTAAAACTCTTAATAAATAATCACATGCATTCATAAAGCATACAAGATGTTCATAACAATGAAAAACAAGATGATGTAAGATCACACACATAACATAAGACTTATGTGGGAAACCCTCTTGGGGAATAAAACCCACTCTCAAGCTTTAAAACACATATACTACTTTTCCTATAAGATGATCACAAATATGAGACCTTTTAGTAAAGCACCCACTTCACAAGGAGCACCCATCCCTAAGTATGAACAATCAACCACTTGTTCTAGATGTTAAACACCCACTTAACACCTATGAAATAAACAACTCCAATACTCTGATTGCATTCCAATCTAATTGTAAAAATAATATATAACACCTCTATTTCAACTCATCACACACACTCAAACTTTTTCATACAATCAATGCATCTAAACACCCATTTTGGATCACTCTAGGCTTCTTTGCTCATCCTCAATCTACTTTATACTTTAGTACATCCATTGAGCACACTCCCTCTGATCTCTTTCCTTTGTCTCTATACTATGTTCACTTAATTATTCTATATTTAAATCTAGAAACCATTGCTTTCGTATCCACTCTTTATAGAGTCTTCATGAATATAAACTTCTAGGTCAGTGATAATAATTGCCTTAACCCTTAAGACATCTATCATGATAAAAAAAAAAGCTCAATACCATCCTCACAAGTCAGCCATAGAATTCATGGGTCACACATAAGTAGTTACATCTTTCAATTAGGCCTAAGTATCCCTTATAGGTCTTATGGAGACCTATTCACCCATTTATCACTTCATTGAGTAGATTAAGAACATACAATTAATTTTAAATACTTGGGTCTACTCCATATGACCTTTAAGATAACTTCAAGTGATTAATCCCACCAAAACACTCTTTTTCTAAAACACAAATTTCTTAAACATTATTACGTACACAGTAACACCATAAATGAATAAACATTCAACTTTTAAGATCCATAACTTTGACTGTACAAATATTTAGTCTTTCTAACTAGATTTTCTATATATGACTTGAAGACCTTTACAACTTTTATTTTTAATGCATTAATAAATTCATCCTAGATCAAAAGATATATCTCAAAACTATAGACTAATTTTCCCTCATTAATTTGAATATTCAAATTCTAATAGTCATTATTCAAACACTAAACATCAAACACTTTAACCTTATCTCATGCTTCATGTTAACTTTATAAAAATACACACCATTGATCTCATTAGGAGTAGCTTGGTCTTTACGTTTAAACACTCATCATTTATCTTTAATTAGAGCTCCCATAATTGTTCCACTTGGTAGTTCTACGTGCCTTCTGCACATTTGACTATTTGACTTGACTTGTACCATTGATCTCCATCTTTACAAACACCTACATGTTATTGATCTTCTATCAAATCAATGAGATTGAGACACATGTTAAAAGTACATTTAATCTTAGTAACCTTTGACCATTTGACTTCACATGCACCATTGGATCATAATCTAGATGATGAATGCTCATCGTTAGATCTATTGACTAGTGACCTTAGACTTTAACATAGTTAAACTTGATGGTTTTTGTCCCATCATAGTCTACAAGGTCAACTTTCAAGGTTTATAACTTGATCTAGAAAACACTTCAAGAGTCCAAATAGTTAGGGTACCTTCTTGGTACTATAGACAACATCTCCATGAAAACATTTGATCTCAATTGACTTTATGAGTACCTGCATTAAATGTACAAACTTGATAGTTCATTCATATATGCATGACATGTAATGATAGTCTATATTATCTTAAGCTATAATATGCATGTTCCTCTTTCCAAAATATCAAGTAACATACCAAAAATTCACCAAGACATCTATAAATGCCTCATGACTTCTTCTTTATCCTTATAGACCTGTAAATGTGCCTTTTTCTCTAAGCTATCAAACACAACTTTTTTATCATTCATGCACTAGAACCATATACTCTCTTTGACATCAATGAAAACCTAAGACATTAATTACATACTCAACAATCTCCCCCTTTTTCATTAATGGTAAAACACCCTCAAAATGACTTCATACTCATTTGAACTTATTCATTTTGATCTTTCTCCCCCTTTGACATTAATGATAAAGGGTCTCTTCCTCAACATGCCAAAAATCATTCAACATTATGTATGAATTATAATATTATTTAAGATGCTTAAGATAGTTACATACTTTCAAGCATATGAATCAATTACTTACCCTTTGACATGTACCAATCTAAACTTGGACTTATCTAATCCTTAGACTTGACAAATTGATCACCGAGCTTAGAAATCTCCCCATAACATTATTCATATCTCTTAAAGTCTCTCAAACTATTTGAGTTATCTCCCCTAACTCCATGATCTATCTAAAAAATCATCTTCAATAAGTCTTCTCAATGAACTAGGTCTGGTAGTAACACTTCAAATAATCTAGATCTCATAGCAACAAAATAACTGCCCTTTATCCTCTACAATCCATCATGGTTTAGAACCTTTTTAAAAACACTCTCATGGAACCATGACATACACAACTTGTCATATACACAACTCTAAGACCTTATTCATGATAACAAAAGTAAGACAACACATTCTTCTCCTATTCAAATGACCTCTTAATGATACATAGATAAGGACATGACTCCCAAGCTTTGTCTTAGATACTTAAATATGGCCTTTGTCAATGGTTTAGTCGTAATGTCTTTAATTTGTTCTCTTTTAGACACATATTCCAATTTAACAATTTGACTACTTCCTTATTCTCTTAAAAAATGATATCTAATAAGAATGTGCTTGGTTTTATAGTGCATAATAGAATTATTAGAGATACTAATTGCACTAGTATTGTCACAATAGATAGTACAAGTTTAATTTTATCTTACCTTATAATCTTCCAAGGTTTGTTTCATCCACATTACATGATTACAATAAGTAGCAGATACATATTCAACTTCTATAGTTGATAGAGATATAGAGGCTTGATTTTTTCTTAGCCAAGACACCGAGCATTCACCCATGAAGAAGACACCACCCTCAGTACTCCTCCTATCATCTACACATCCTACCTAATTTTCATTAGTGTATGTATTTAGAGTAAATTATTTACTCCTAGGGTACCATAAACCATACTCTATTGTGATTTTGATATATATTAAGATCCCTTTGACTACTTTCAAGTGAGATTCTCTAGGATTATCTTGAAACCTTCCTACAAGGCGCACTACTCACATGATATCAATCTTAGAAGTAGTAGAGTATAAGAGACTTCTAATTATGGATCTATATAAATTTTGATAAAATTTTGGTGAGCCATCTTGTTTACTTACTTCTATCCATTGATCATTGGAGTATTCATTGGCTTATAATCCAACATGTCAAGCTTTATTAATATATCTTTGATGTGTTTTGCCTATGAAATGAATATCCCTTCATTAAGTTGGTTAATTTGTAATCCTAAGAAGAAAGAAATTTATCCCATCATTTAAATTTCCAACTCAGTCTTCATAGCATATATAAACTCTCTACTCATCTTATCATTATCAGAACCAAATATTATGTCACCAACATAGACTATTACTAGCAATTGATGAGTGCCATCTATCTTAATATATAAATTACATTCAACTATCCCTCTTTTAAATATTTGACTCAATAGTTACTTGTTTAATTTGTGATACCAAGCTCTAAGATCTTGTTTAAGACCATATAAAGCCTTCTTTAGTTTGTAAACATAGTCCTAATTACTTGTCATTAAAAAAAAATTCAAGTGGATCAATATAAATTTCTTCATCTAAGTTTCCATTCAAAAATGCATATTTCACATCCATTTGGTAAACTTAAAAAATTTGAAGCTTATATATGATAAAAATAATATGATTGCGTCCATTATTTCTATAAGAGAAAATGTCTCATCAAATTCTATCCATTCAACTTGAGCATATCTTTTGCACACCAGTCTAGCCTATTTATTATGAACTCTCCTTTCTCATTCATATTGTTTTTTAAAACCCACTTAGTTCCTATCACATTTTTATATTTTAGCCTAAGAACTAAATCCCATGTTTCATCTTTTACTATTTGATCAAGTTCTTCCTTGATGGAAAATGTCCAATTATCATATTTACTAGCTCCTAAAAAAAATTTGGGTTCAATCTTGGATAACAAAGCTATGTCTTGTTGATTTTTATTGATCAAACTTCTCCTCCTAGTTTTCAAACTAGCATTTACATATCTAATAACTTAGGAAACTAGATGATCCTTTTGTATTCTCCTAGAAGGGGCTTTAGTATTATGTCTTACTTCTTCCTCTTCATCATCTGATTGATCAGGTATGCTTTCATTATTTTAAATAACATCCTTAGTAGTGTCAATTATCTACAAGCTAGGCTTCTTGATGTCACCTACCTCTTCAACTCTCACATTAGATATTTCAATAACTTTGTGAAATCTCTTATTGAAACATATATAAGCAAAAATTATGGAGGAATAACCCAAGAAGATGCCATCATCATATCTTGAGTCAAATTTTCTAATATTTTCTTCATTCCTCTTGATAAAACACTGTCTTCTAAACACTCTAAAGTGTTGACATTAGCTGCTCTATTTTTCCATAGCTCATATGGAGTATTATCACCATTTTATCTAACTTGGCATCTATTTAAGACATAAACAAAAGTATTGGTAGCCTCTTCCCAAAAATAATCTAAAAGTTTGGAATATTGAATCATGGTTCTAGTCATCTCTTGGATAGTTCTATTTTTTATTTCAAATACCCCATTCTGTTGTGGTGTCCTAGTAGTAGAGTATTGTCTTCTAATTCCTTGTTCCTCATAAAAGTCATAAAAATCATAAGACCAAAATTCACCTCCTTTGTTTGATCTTACACACTTGATTTTTGATCCTTTTTTATTTTCAACGAGATCTTTGAATGCTTTAAATTTTCCAAAAGCTTATGATTTCTCTTCAAGAAAAAATATCCAAGTCATTCTAATGAAGTCATCAATTAATAACATAATGTATATATTACATTGAATGCCTTGAGTTCTCATAGGTCCACAAAGGTTTGTATGGTTCAACTTTAATGGTATTATAGTAGAATGCTCCTTTAATTTGTATCTTCTTTTGACTTGATTTCCATGAAGGCATGCCTTACAAAGAATATGAGGAATCTTAGTGATTTTAGGCATATGACTCACTATTCCTTTTGAATTGATCCTTACTAAATAATCAAATTTTATATGTCCAAGTCTTCTATGCCAAAGCTATCTTTCCTCTAATTGATTCATGAAGCATTTTTCTTTATTGGATTCATGAAACATATACAAGTTGTTATCTACCTTGTGAATGTTTGAAAGTAATTTACTAGACTTGAAACTTCTCACTTCACACCCTTTCTCATGAAAAGTCACAACATTTCCTTATTTACACATTTGGCTAACACTTAGAAGATTATGTTTCAAACCTTTTACATATATAACATTTTCAGTTCTAGTACGACCATTATCCAAACTTATAGAGCATTTCCAAAATATGTTAGTAGAGTTTTTTTCCCAAACCTTACTAAAATTTAATTGTGTTTCATTAGAGAAATAAACTTACTCTTGTCTCCTATTTCTTATTTTCATCCTCTTGAGCATGTAAGGTAGTTTGTAAAAACATGGATTATTCCTTTGAGTATTGCTCCTTATTTATTTGATTATTGGTTTTCTTTTTCTTGAACCATTTAATTGTGTCTAAAACTTGAAAGTCCTTTTTACAAAAGTTTCTTTTGAAATACTTAGCTATATGTCCTTGTTGATTACAATTATAGTAGAGAACCTCATTTCTTCTCCTTGGACAATAAGTACAGTCCTTATATCTATGACCATATTCATTACAAGTATAATATTGTCCATTGAAAACATAACTATATATTTTCGTATTAATCACCCCTTTAGTTTGATCATCAGTACACCAAGACATATCATCCATATATTCTTTTGTAGAGTTAGATTTTTACTTGTCTTTAGATAAAAGTGCATCAATACAAGTCATAAATTTAAATTCCAATTGATTCAAATTTGTATTAACCATAACCTACAAACTTTTAACCGTGGCTTCTATTTTTCATGTTTGTGTCTTCACATTATCAATGTTTACAAGAAACTCATGATATATAGAGGAAGTCATGTATAAATTTTTAATCCCTTCCTTGTTATTCAATATTTAAAGATTTTATTTTAGACATTAATTTTATTCCCTTAAACGTTTTATTTCTAATAAATCACATATTATTTCACCTTGAAGAAAAATCTTAGCTTCTTTGTCTTTCATTGTACCTATTATAACCTTCAAGCAGTTAAAATTGCAATGAAGGTCCTACTCTGATACCAATTATTGGAGGTATAATCACTAATAGGGTAGGGTGAATAAATGATGAAAGATATTTCAAACTTCAATTTTAATTCTTTAAAACTCTTAATCAATAATCACACACATTCATAAACCATACAATATGTTCATAATAATGAATAAGAGAGATGATGCAAGATCACACACATAACACAAGATCTATGTGGGAAACCCTTTTGGGGAATAAAACCCACTATCAAACCTATAAAAACATGGACAAATTGTCCTATAATATTATTAAAAACATGACACCTTTTATTGAATCACCCACTTCACAAAGAACATCCACCCATAAGTATGAAAAAACACCCACTTGTACTAGATGATGAGCACCCAATTAACACCTATGAAATCAACAACTCCAAAACTTTGATTACATTCCAATCTAATTGGATAAATAATGTACAACACGTCTATTTCAACTTATCCCACACACTCAAACTTTCTCATTCAAGTAATGCATCTAAACACCCCTTTTGGATCCTTTTAGGCTTCTTCAATCATCCTCAATCTGATCTATACTTCAGCCCATCCACTGAGCACACTCCCTCTAATCTCTTTCCTTCATCTCTATGTTCTTCTCATTCAATTCTTCCATATTCAAATCTAGAACCCATTATTTTGGTCTCCACTCTTTATAGAGTCTTCATGAATATAAAATTTTAGGTCAGCCATAATACTTGCCTTAACCCTTAAGACAATTATCATGCTAACACAAAGTTTAATACCAACCTCACAAGAGAACCATAACATCCATGGGTCACACTTAAGCAACTGCATCTTTCAATTAGGCCTTAGTAGCCTTTATAGGTCTCATGGAGACTTATTCACCCCTTTATCACTTCATCGAGCAAATTAAGAACATACGATCAATTTCAAATACTTGGGTCCATTCCATCTGACCTCTAAGATAACTTTAAGTGATTATTCCCACCAAAACACTCTTTTTATAAAGCAAAAATTTCTCAAAAATTAATCTTTACACATTAACACTATAAAATAATAAACTTGCTAACTAGATTCTATGGATGCACCTTGAATTCCTTTATAACTTTACTTTTTACTACATCAAAAAAAATTATCCTAGATTAAAAGATATAGCTCAAAACTACAAACTAGTTTTCCCTTATTAATATGAATATTAAAATTCCAATGGTCACTATTCAATCACTAAAAATTAAAGAATTTAACCTCATCTCATGCTCCCTAGAAACTTTGGATAAATATTCACCATCAATTTCTTCAAGAGTATCCTAATCTTTACCTTGCAACACTCACCATTTATTTTCAATCACAACTTCCATGATTATGCCACTTGGTAGCTTTACATGCCTTCTACACATTTGACTATTTGACTCAACCCACACTATTGATATCCATCTATATGAAAACCCACATGCCATTGATCTTATATCAACTCAATGATATTGAAACACATGTCACAAACATGTTTAATCTCAATAACCTTTGAAATTTTGACTTCATGTGCACCATTAGATCATAATCTAGATGATGAATGCTTACTTTTAGATTTACTAACTAATGACCTCAAACTTCAATATTGTTAAACTTGATGGTCTCTGGCCCATCACAGTCTATGAGAGAAACTTTTAAGGTTTATAAATTGATTTAGAAAACACTTCAAGAGTCCAAATATTTAAGGTACCTTCTTGGAACTATAGATAACGTCTCCATGAAAACTTTTGACCTTAGTTGACTTTTTGAGTACCTACATTAAATATACAAAGTTTATGGTTCATTCATATCTACATGATGTGTAGTAATGGTCTAAATTATCTTAATCTATAATATGCATGTTTATCTTTCCAAATGATCAAGTGACATACTATAAATTTACTAAGACATCTATGGATGCCTCACAACTTTTGTTTATCCTTACAGACCTACAAATGTGTCATAACTCTCCAAGATATCAAACACAATTTATTTTTCATTATGCACTAGAACCATATGTTATATTTTACATTAATGACAAGATAAGACATTAATGACCATGCTAAAAAACAACTAACCACAAGACATCTTGCTCTCACATCATTCACACAAATACTATCAACACACTAGTAATCTAAATGATGCCGTGTCATTGAGAAAACATTTTAGATCTTGAGAAGGGTATTATAAATTCATAAGTATATTTATAAACTAATCATATGCAATGTTTTGAAATATGAATGGAAATAACTTATATGCAACATTCTCATGTTGTACATCTAGCTATCTTATGAAAGATTTGATAGATTTTACATGATCTTAAGTTTTTCATCCCATATCTAGGTTATAATATGGGAGATACCTTTTATAATTCCTTGGTATTGATGGATATCTCTTGGATCATTTTTCCATTATCTACCTAGATAAACATCCATAGGGGAAATATTCTTGTCACATCCTAATTTCTCTCTAAGCTAGATAACCTTTTATCCATGTATTATTATGGTTGATAAATTGATTAACTACTATTTAATTAACTTGTATGTCATATGGTATTTATGGGACAATTATATGTTACTTAGATTACATGATTAAATTGCTATGATTTAGTTTTACTTGTATATTATTTACATTATGATCATTTTTTTAGTTTATACAATAGAATTTTATAGATATATGATGATATTATGGACTAACTACCTTATTTGTTGTGAGGTGGATGTAAGATAGATCCATCCCTCAACTTATGATGGAGGGAGAGAATAAACTATGATGAGGAAGAGAATCATTAGATAGGTTGGCATAGATGGAGATATTGGGGGATGACAGAAGAAAAGCTAGATACATATGCACACACCACATTAGTATAACATGTTTTGTGATTATTGCATATTTGAGATAGATATAGTATGTATTTAATTTTATATATATATATATATATATATATATATATATATATATATATATATATATAGACACACACACACACACACACACATGCATGTTATGATCTTATTTTATATTTGAGGATTATGTGGATTTAGTTATGTGATTACATTAATAATAGTTAATTTTATTGCATGGATTAATTGAGTAAATCCATACTTGACTTACCACAGTCTTTGATATGGTTGAGTATTGTATGAACAATGTTGTTTTGGGATTTATGCTTACAACAATAGATGAAACATTGCTTAATAGATATGTTGAGTGATTATTATTGATTATAAGGTTATTATTATCATTTATAATGAGTTAAATAACCTATATTAAGCCATTAATAAGTTAGAGGTTCTTTGTTAATAGTATAAGGATAGTAGTTTAAGCATGTTATCGCCTAATGATTGTTATAAATCCTTTGTGCTTAGACAATAGGCATGATTCTATGATAAGTTAATATGGATAGTTCATTGTTAAATAGTTGTGTGAGACATATTTGTGTTTGTATAACCTTAACTAAAGAAAATAATTATTTGGTTAGACCTATGTAGCCAATCTCTAACTAGAGGGTCGAATGCATTGGTAATGGTAATTATGTTTAGTATTATAAAATTTTATAATAGAAAAATTTCCATGCTTTAAATGATTAATAGAGTTGTAATGATTAGCTAGACTTTTATGAAGCTAATATCATATTGTATAGTGAATAGGAAGGTTTAAGATTAGATATTTTTAGTTGGCATTGACTTGTGAAACAAGATATTATACAAGCCATCATTATGTTGGAGTGGTGTCATAACATTTTGGGGAATCTTTTCTCAATCTATTATCATGTTATTGTAATTGATGTCAAGGTATATCTAGTGAAGGTGCATGGTGAATAGTCATTGAAGTATGTGCATCATATGACAAGATGAGATTGTTAAGCATTATCTTTTCTATTGGTTGATGTCAAGGTTTAGGTAGCTTAAATTCTATAGTGTTTTCATTGAAGATTCTTATGAAGGTAAGATGATAAGTAAGTATGCAAGAGTGTTATTATGAGAAAGGCCATTTGAAAATGTGTGTCATGACAAGATTGTAAGCATTAAAGGTATGTAGTGAGAGAGAGATTATTTTATTGGTTATGAGTGTTATTGTCTTATTTCCATTTTTAACAAATACATGAAGGTATAGGTCTTTGAGGTCAAGTGCTTAAGTAGCCTAAGCCTAGTCATGACATGAAGAGACCTTATGAGAAGGTATGAGGATGGTGGCTTGGTGAGATGAGTGAACACATGCATGATTGGTTTTATGATTTTGATTGAGTATTTGAGTGAGGTGGAGATTGCATGTAAAAAGGCATGAAGTTCATTTTTAAGGCCTAATGTGGTTTGCAGCTCAAGGTCTAGAGAGTGTAGATAGAAAGTGTAGCCTAATAGGGTATTAGGATAATTTTCCAAGGAAATTATGAGTAGGTGAGAATTGTAAAAGGTTATTAAATTTTTTTAGGAATTTTCATAAAGTTTGAGGTTCTAGTTTGAAGGATAAGGCATGGAAAGTTGTTTGAAGGTCTCTCAAGTGCTTAGAATTGAGGGTTCTCAACTTGAGAAAGATTTTTTTATGATCATCAGCTCATCAAACATTTACATGGGAAACTAAGAATTTCATGGTAGATAGGGATGGATCCTATTCCAAAATTATAGGTATTAGTTTTTGGATTGAGGGACTATGCTTTATGTATAATTGTTAAGAGTGGAAATAGGTTTAAACCCTCTTAGAACCCTAATAAGGACCTGATGTTGAATATATTGATTAGAAGTACCAAAAATGGATTGGTATTATTAGTTAAGATATTTTATATTATATTTTAGTCTCTCAGGTACTTCCAAGTGGTATTGGTTAGAGAGAAGAGAGATAAATGTTAAGTTATAGGCTTGTTTCTAAAGAGGTTATTTTAAAAGTCAAAAGTTGCATTAGACATAATAAGTAAATGGATGGAATAAGAAGGTAGAGACTCATGTTTCATGTCCATGAAGGTTTATAGATATGTTGTAACCCTAAATTTTTCTAAACTGGTCATCCAAATTAGCCAATCACTAACAGGCCTAATGGTGCAAATAGTGCAAAACCTAGGTAGTGTGAGAAGTTAGTTTTTGGTATGTTTTCAAGGTATAATGATGGATCAAAGTTCATAAAAATTTTGTTTTTTAATTTTATTTACTATTAAATATTTTTATATATCTTTTAATTTAGGTATAATGGTGAAAATAATGAATCCAAAATGGCTTGTTTGGCTCAGTGAAGTCTGTGTGTAGTGAGGTCAACAAATTAGTCTATATGACCAATAGTTTCCACTAGAACATATGATGATTATATTTGAATATGATTTAGATATTTCATAGGATAATTTTAATGCATTTTAAGTCTTTTAATGTCCATATTTAGGTAGTGTATTTCAAAGAGTTTCATGATTAGTTTTTTATAGTTCTGGCAGTTCTAAGTGAACATATTGAAGAGATGAGTTTAAACCTTTTTGCCCTGAGTTGAAGTGTTTACATCATATGGTGATGAAATTTATGTCATATATATTATTTATAATTGATTTATTTTCATGGTTGTGTGTCTAAATGATGTGTTATCTTTATTTATTTAAGACAGATGTTTATGTGTTCAAAGGCCTAATGTGAATAGTGTTAATGGAGTGTTTCAAGTAGTGATTTGTTGTAAAATGTCTCATTGAGATTATATGACATTATTATTGGTATATTTTATTTTTATATGATTTTTATTACCATTTTTAGAGTTTTAAAGTGTTCCAAGTAAGGAAAAGTGTAATGTGTGTCTAAAGAAGGCCTATTAGGTCTTTATGACACGTAAAAGTGAAATAAGGCCTAATTGAATCATGTAAAAATAAAAGTGACTCAAATATGGTTTTATTAATGTCCAAAATATATAATAAAACCTTTTATATGGTTGACATAATATGTTAAGTTTGTGTGTCTGACTAAGTGGTATATGAACAAGGAATGGTATATATAAGGCAATTTTAGGCCTATTTATGGAAGCAAAGAGGAAGAGAATAAAATAAAATATTGAATAATATAAGGAGGTATTGTATACCATCATATGGGTGAATATAAATTTTCATGAATATTTAATATGATTTTTGTGTATGAAAATCAAGGTCATATGACCTAATCAGTCTTGAAGAGACCTAGTTGACTAAAGAGGCATAAAATGTAGTTTGAGAGGGTTAAAGAGTGTGAATAGATAAATAAGGTGATAATAATATATTTTGTGAGAAATAAGGTGTTATAAATGTGATAAAAACAATCAAGTGGTTGGTTGGGTGCTTTATAAACCCTAATCAAGTGGGTGCCTGACTAGTTGGGCTTGGTGTTATATGTGGAGTTGGTGCTTAAATAAATTTGGTTTTTGTCTTATAGGACTATAGTTAATTTATAGATATTAGTGGGTTTTCTTCCCCTTGAGTTTTACCCACATATGTGATGTGTTCTTATATTTCATATTCATATGTATGGTTGTTTGTGTTTTGATTGATCTATATGTTTATATGAATGGCTCATGAAGATCAAGTGGAATTGAATGAATGTTTCAAAGATTAACTCCCCCACCTCTTAGTCATTTTTATTCCAATAATTAGTATCAAATCCTATTCCTTTAAATTAATCCTAATAACTTGAAGGTGATCCTAAGAAGCACAAGATTTCTAGTGATAAAAAAGAATAAGACAACATGTATGATGAATAAGTCTTATATGATAGTGAAGAAGGAAAAGCTAAAGTAGACCTTTAAGATAATATCACAAGTGCCCTAGATGATTTGAAGCATCAAAATAAGATGAAACATGAGTTGATATATATGGTCAAGGTTCTTAAGTAAAATATACTTTCCTTGAAGAGTGACATGGTCAATGAAGCCAAAAAGGATGAGAAGACCATCAAAGATCTCAAGAATTAGTTAGAAGGTGTCAATAAAATTTTTATATCAAAATAAGTTGAGTATGATCAGTTTAAAATAGAACTATATTCCTTGAAGTTTAATCATGAACATCTCATAGACAAGATGAGCAAGTTTTAGAAAGAACAAGTCAAAAAAACCAACATGAAGAGACCAATCAGACAACCCAATGCAACTAGGAGTTATCAATCAAGAGGTAAGTATATAAATTTTGTCTACTATAGTTGTCATAATATTAAACACATTGAAAGATTATATCCTAATGAAGGTATAAGGCCCTCAAGACTTAACAAGGTATATGGATTTCATAGAATGCATGGGAAGGATAAAATATTGGTATGGAATCTAAAGAAAGTCAAGATTGATCATATTGAACTCAAGAGTCAAGATGGATTATTTATTAAGGATGAGTAGAAGATTAAACAAGAGTAATATATGATAGATCAAATTACCTTTCACATTTAAGATGAAGGCATGAAATGTTATATAGATAGTGGTTTCTCAAGCCACATGATAAAAGACAAAATTAAGTTCATCTCATTGAAGAAGAATGATATATAAATAGTAATATTTGGAGACAACATAACTTATAATATAGTTGGCATGGGTATCTTGATTTTGGACAATGGGAAGACCAAGACATAAAATGTGTTTTATGTGGAAGGTTTGAAACATAACCTTCTTAACGTAATTAAAATGTGAAACCAAAGATACACACTAGCCTTTCATGACAGAGGGTGTGAGATAAAGAGATCCAAATTAGGGAGGCTAATTACTAATGCTAAGAGGATTAAAAACAATCTATATGTCTTGAATGAGATCAAGAAGGAAATATGATTTATGATCAATATGGATGAAATTTTTCTATGTCACAGAAGGTTAGGTCACCTAAACTTTGATAATATGGTCACGATAAACACTATGAATTCTATGAGGAACATGCCTACAATCACCAAACCAATAAACACACTTTGTAAAGCATATCAACATGGTAAACAAACTAGAATAAGGTTCAAGTCCAATGATTACTCTACTACAAGACCTTTGGATTTAATACATATTGATATATATGGGGCTACAATAATCCAAACCATTTAAGGAGATATCTACTTCATGTTACTCATAGATGACTATATAAGAATAACCTAGGTAATATTCTTGAAAGAAAAATTAAAAGTTATTGACAAGTTCAATGAATTCAAGGCTCTTATTAAGAATGATAAGAATGTGAAGATCAATTGCCTAATATATAATAGAGGAGGAGAGTTTTGGTCTAATGATTTTAATGACTTCTACAAGGTTCATGGAATGAGGAGACAGTTCTTAGCATATAAGACACCTTAGCAGAATGGGGTATTGGAAAGAAAGAATAGGACAATTCAAGAGATGGAAAGAACTATGTTAAATGAGTATAGATTATCTAATCTATATTAGAGAGAGGTAGTGAGAATTCTAGTATATATTTTTAAGAGAGGAAAGACAAGGACCAATGGAAATAAGACTCTTTATGGACTATGTAAAGGTAGACCTATTAATGTGAAACACTTTAGAGTGTTTGTAAAAAAATGTTTCATCAAAAAAGATGATGAAGAATTAGGAAATTTTGATCTCAAATCTGATGAAGGTATATTATTAGGATAATCATCAATGATATCATCCTATAGATATTTTAACAAGTTACAGAAGATAGTGGAAAGAACCAATTTGAAGATTGATGATATTAGGAAATTGCACTCACAGTCAAAGGATACATTAGAGAATATGGACTTCAAGAATTAAGAGGAAACTTTAGAGGTTGATGAGGAAGAAAAATACATTAAGGAAAGACAAGACTTAAAAGGCCCATCAAGATAGATTCAAAGAGATTATCTTGAATCAAAAATCATTGGCAACAAGAATCTAGGTATACAAACAAGGAAAAGACTGATAAGTAACCTAAATTAATATAATATTTCTCTAATTTTTGATATTGAACCTAAGAACCTTGTATAAGTAAGAAAAGACAAGTTTTGGATAGGTGCTATGAATGAGGAGTTAGACCAAATAGAGAAGAATGAGACTTGGGAACTAGTTCCTAGGCCTAAAGACATGAATGCCATTGGCATAAAATGGGTGTTTATAAACAAGTCGAATGAAGATGGGGATGTCACTAGGAACAAAGATACATTGGTATGCATGGGATATACACAAGTTAAAGGGATATATATTAAGGAGACCTTTGCACCATTATCAATATTGGAGGCCATCAAATTATTTCTATCATATGTAGGATTCAAAGGCTTCAAGGTGTATTAGATGGATGCCAAATCTGATTTTTTGAATGGAAACTTAGAAGAAGAGGTATACATAGATCAACATAATGGGTTCTCACTATTAGGTGACAAGGACTATGTTTGAAAATTAGAAAAGGCTCTTTATGATCTAAATCATACTCCTAGAGCTTGGTATACTAGGTGAGATAGGTATCTGTTAGATCAAGGATTAAAAAAAGGAATTATAGATAGTAATCTATACATAAAGATAGAATATGACCATCAATTAAGAGTTATTATCTATGTGGATTACATCATATTTGATGGAAAAAATGAGAACATGACCAATGCCTTTGTATATGTGATGAAGAAAGAGTTTGAGATGTCCATGCTGGGGAAACTATCATTCTTCCTTGGGTTACAAATCACTCAATCTCAAAAAGGTATATCCATTTCACAATCCAAGTACATAAGAGAGATGTTGAATAAGTTTTAGATGGAATATTATAAGGAAGCTAGTACACCTATGAGCACAAGGTGTAAGTTGAGAAAAGAAGATGAATCTCCAAAGGTCAATCAAATTATTGGAAGTTTTCTATACACTAATGCCATATATGATCTTAGTTAATAGTATAAGTATATTAGTTTAAGCATGTTATCAACTAATGATTGTTATAAATCCTTTATGATTAGATAATAGGAATGATTATATACAAAATTAATATGTATAGATTATTTTTAAATAGTTGTGGGAGACATCTTTATGTTTGTAGAACCTTAACTAAAGTCAATAATTATTTGGCTAGACCTATGCAGCCAATCTCTAACTAGAGGGTTGAATGCATTGATAATGGTAATTATGATTAGTATTATAAAACTTTATTATAGAAAAATTTCCATGCTTTAAATGATTAATGGAGTTATAATGATTATATGGAATTTTTAAAATCTAATATCCCATATAGTGAATAGGAAGGTTCAATATTAGAGATTTTTAGTTGGCATTGACTTGTGAAACAAGCTATTATGCAAGCCATCATTATGTTGGATTGGTGGTATAGTATTTTGGGGAATGTTTCCTCATTATATTGGCATGTTATTGGCATTGATGTCAAGGTTGATTTCATTGATTTCAAGGTGCATCTAGTGAAGGTGTATGGTGAATGGTCATTGAAGTATGTGCATCATATGACAAGGTGAGATTATTGAGCATTGTCATTTCTATTGGTTAATATCAAGGTTGATTTCAAGGTTTAATTATATTGAATTTGATAGTGTTGTCATTGAAGGTTCTTATGAAGGTATGATGACAAGTAGGTTTTTAAGAGTGTTATTGTGATAAAGGTTAGCTGATAGTGTGTGTCATGACAAGCTTGTAATCATTAAATCTATGTTGTGTGAAAGATATTATTTATGATGTTTATGAGTGTTGTTGTCTTATTTCCATTGTTAATAAATACATGAAGGTAAAAGTGTTTTAGGTCAAGTGCTTAAGTAGCCTATGCCTAGTCATGGCATGAAGATACCTTATAAGAAGGTATGAGCATGGTGGCTTGGTGATATGAGTGTACACAGGCATGAATGGCTGTATGAGGTTGTTTGATTATGTGAGTGAGGTGAAACGTGCATGGAAAGAGACATGAAGGTCAGTTTTAAGGAATAATTTAGTATGTAGGTCACGATATAGAGAATGTAGAGATAAAGTTTAACCTAATGGGGTATTAGGATCAGTTTTCAAGATAAGTATGAGTAGGTGAGAATTGACAAAGGTTATTCAAGTTATTTTAGGCATGTGCATAAAGTTTGAGGTTCTAGTTCTAAATATAAGGAATGAAAAGTTGTTTAAAGGTCTCACAAGTGCTCAAAATAAAGGGTTTTAAACCTAAGAAGGATTTGTTAAGGTTTTTTCAATTATGTATCCAAGGTGGCCAAGAGTTTCCATGAGATTATATGTATGCATGGTCCTTAATGACAGAGTGTAACTTAGTGCTCACATAGTTTGTACGATACCCTATAGGTTTTGGTCTTGTTATGGATGTTATTGATGATGTGTTTTTGATGCAGAGGTCTTATGGGGTGTAAAAATTTCTTGGTGTAATTTTAGAAGTGAAAATAATCCATTTAAGTAGTCTTGTGAAGTTATAAGTTATCCTAGTCATTTTTGAGGTCAACATACCCCTATTTTTTAAAATTGGGCCCCTTGAGATACTTTAAACCTTAACACTAAAACCATGGCATGTTTAGATCATTGAGTAGAATTTAAAGATCATCCACTTTGATAAAGTTGTCTTACTTATTTATGGTTTTTCTTTGATCTTGTCTAATGTTGATAATATTAAGTCTCGTGTCTTATAGTTATAGGTTTTATAGAGCTCTTGCTAATGGATCATGTTTAAAATTTGTAGATTGACTCTATTCAAGTATTCATTAGCCTTTGGTTTGTGAAAATTTAAATCTAAATTCATATTCTAAAAGTTATCTAAAACCATAGCATAAACCCTTAGTTCAAATTTGCATTTGGTGGGAATATTTTAAATTTTTTTGGATTTAAGCCCAATTTTTATATTAAGGCTTGCTCATATTTTTTAACATGACCAAACCTTAGCCTACAAGTTATTCTTAGTATATTTTTATTTTTCCCTTTTGCGTCTTATATTTCTAACATGGTCCAATATTATGCTAGTAGGGTCCTTTTATTTTAAGCATGATTCCCTTTGCTACAAACTTTAACTTAAATTTTTAACCATAATGCCCCGTTCACATTTATCAACACAAATGAGACCTTAATCTCAAAACTTTATCCTATATTTATATCTACCCAGGTCTAACTTTCATATTGACATGGTCCCCTTTATTAGCTATTTAGCTTAAAGTCTTAATTATAAGGCCCTATCATATTTATTAACATGAATGAGACCTTAGTATTAATGCTTTAACCTAAGTCTTATCCCATCCATAGTCCTAACTTAAAAACTTTGCTTCTTTGTAAATTTGATGATCCATGCTTCATTGCAGCTTTTAATCAAATGGAGTGAAACCAACATTGAAAAGTCAAAGGCTCATGAAACTCCATGGAGTCACCATGTGACACTCCAATGTTCAAAGTTTGATAGCAAAGGGTCCCACATATTAAATGGAACCAATGGTGTGTGACTACTCATATCATGATCATACGGCTCTTGTTTCATCATGGATTTTAATCAGATGAAGCAAATTAAATATAAGATCCTAAGAAGCCCCATAGAGTTACCATACAACACTCCCACATTGGAACATAGGAATTTTATGAGATTAAATTTGACATTTGTGTGACCATCATTTAACATCCATGAGGCCATCTTTGACATCCATGTGACCATCAAATTTAATCCCACCAAAACTAATAACTTCATGAGTCTAAATTTAATGTTCGCATGACTATCATTTGACATCTGTGAGGCTGTCTTTAACATCCATGAGGTCATAAAATTTAAGATCATCTACCCTTTTATCTAAGTAAAAGGAGCATGTGTTTCTATCATTTGAAGGGGTTCAATTTGATATTATGCTTTAAAAACTTAACATAAAATGCTTTAACCTAAGTCTTTCCATGTCTATTAATATGAAATAGACTTATCTAAAAGCATTTTAACCTAAGTACTTTGTATAGCTATGCATTGATTAAAGCTCATGCATCTTACAAGATCTAAAAATTCATGCTTCATCATTAGGGATAATCCAATGATGCAAAATCATCGATAATTTTTCAATAGAGATCTGAGAGGCTATGTATTTGACACATGGTGGATGCTCATTCGATATGTGATTAGTGTAGGATATAGAGCTAAAAAATCCTATGGAGGTGCCAAGTGGCATAACTATGGGGTTCGATGCAAAGGTGGCCAATAACATAAGAGGGCCCAGATCATGATCAATGGCCCACATTTATCCTTGGATCTTGATTGAATGACATGAAGCAAAGGCATTTTTAAATACTAATGGCTAGTGTTCAAAGTCATTTATGAAAAATGCCATGAAAAGTGATATATGGATGCCAAATAAGTGTCATACAAACACAAAATAACAAAATTGAATATCTTGTGTGCTCAAAAATACAAACATATAAAGTCAAAGGTCAAAATCAAAGCTAAGGCATGTATGAGCCAAAGTCTAAGCAATCCATTACCATTAAAGCCTTAAGAGATCCCCAAACTTGCATAAAATCCCTAATTTGAGCTCATATTGATCATAGTTAAGCTAAAAGAGAGTATAATTATAATTTGAGCACAATATAATTGACCCAAAGATATTTTGGAACACATTAGTAAGAAATATTCAAAGTTTAGAAGCCATGACATCTTAGAGGCAATAGTATAGGGATGAGATAAATTTGTATTTATCTACAGGTAATAGGAACTAGTCTGAGATCTCTTAGACAATTGAAGAGATGTAGGCTATCACTAAAGAAGATAAAAAGATTTCCATTGTGACTAGAACATACTATGACCTAGTTACAATCAAGATGGTTAGTATCCACCATGTTTCCACCAAACTAGATGTAATTTACTATATTGACATCCTTTTTCTCATTTTCAAGGACTGTACAATTGAGTAGGGTTGGATTATTCATTAAATGACCTTTAGAATAATTGCATTCATTTCCCCATTAGCCTTTGAAAGTTATTATAAGCCTCAAAAACCCCAAGTGGATTTGCCCACTATTAAGGAATGGACTATCAAGAATGATCTAGACACCATCCTTAGGCCATGGTTTCTCTAAGGGAACCATATGATCTGAGACCCTACTAGAAACATCTTAGTTTCCCAATTCAAAAAGGGGGTTTGGGTAATCATGACTCTATTAAATAGAATCTATGGAACCCCTTCAACCACTTATGTAAATAAGAGTTGGGTATCTTACATCTAATTTATGATAGAGAAAGGGCTCACTCCTCCAATTAGAGAAATGATCAACATATATCTAGAAAGATAATTTATAGCCATTAAGAAGAAGACCAATACCTAATTTTTTATGATGTCTTATCTGTTAGATGCCTTATTATCTTCCACCTAGATCCTTCATATCAAAAATTGGTCACTTGAGTGCATATTTATAGTATCTCACCACTATTAAAAGCTACACATATTCAAATATAGGCATAAAATCAAACTCATCTATAACTATGTGTATCCAACCTTGGTAGAATCCATCATAGAGATCCCTATTCCTAGGATAAGCCCTCTAATCAAGAAATATATGGAGCTAATAGGAGACATCTGGTGTATTTAGATTGTATAATGATCAAAATTGAAGGGATTTTGATCCAACATTATAGATTGCCTATCTATGTTCCTATTAAGTTGGTATAACAAGAGATTTCATACCAAATTATTAATGGTGTAGATAGATTTTGCAAAGACAAGAGGAAAGGCATCCTTCATCCCTTTCTTTTGACTATTTGCAATATTATGTTATAAAATTGGGATCAGGTGAGTACAATGGCTAGGCATATGGATTATTTCAAATTACAACTTGATGAGCTAAAGATGTGGGACCCCAATGATATGGTATCCAAATACTTGAAATCTAAGAAATTACCTAAGCTAGTATATGTACACCAACTTGGTATCCATGATACCATATATATCAAAGGAAATAATTTCAAAGAAATATTGGATAGGCTCAAGGGATATAACATTAGAATTTAGCATAAATTAACCAGTGATGAGAAGTCACTAGGTGACATATGGAAAATGGGACCTTTGCAATACCATTGGTTGCCTAAACCTATAATTCCCCCTTAAGAGAAACCACAAGTGGAAGGGAACCAACCCTTAGCATAGATTACAAAAGGTCCTAGGAAGGAAAAGTTAGAAGAGAGACCTAGTTAGGGCCCATCATCCTCAATCCTTCCCTAAAGACTAGCATCTCTAGTTGAACAATGATTTCCCTAGAGCCTAATGAAATAGTGGAGGATGCCCTCAAGGTCCTTGCTGAAGCATATGGCTCTGATGAAGAAGAGGCACAAGATGAAGAAGCACAAGCCCAAGTAGAGGAGGTTGAGATAGAAAAAGGGAAGGAAGTTACCCTAGACCTAGTCTTAGTGGAACCATTGAAGAAGCAAAAGGTAGAATTGACAAAGGTCTTAACAGGGTCAAATAAGCCAAAGTTAACTCTCACTCACCCCATAAGTGAAGTCCACTTATTTAGTGATGAATATCCAATCCATGGACCAATCATCCTTGATTTGTTTATCTATGTAAAAATACTAAAAAATCCCCACCTAGCACCACTCGTGGCCCCTAACCAAAATTCCTAACATTGATGTGCATGATAATATAAATCCATATATAAGGGATTTAATGAATGAGGAAGAATAAATAATAATAGTGACCATTATAGGGTTAGATAACAAGCAAATGGATGCTCTAAGAGCATCAAGAAATACTTAGATGGAGGTTTTTGAACCTCAAAAATATATTGAATCATATTCTTCTATGCAATTCAATACATAAATAGATAGATTAGAGAGTTAAAATAAATAAAGTCATTGTGGGGACTAAAGAGTTCACATTCTAAAAGGTTGAGCCATTTGCAAGCCTAACTCTAATTGGGGGATAGTAGCCTAGTGAACTATCCATCCATGAAGAGGATGTTGAAATCCTAGTTGAGGCTCATTTAGTTCAGGTCAGAGCAGGCATCATAGGTATGAAAGAAATAATATCCAACCTACAGAGGGAGAATGAGAATTTGAAGGCATATGTTATCTTATCAGTGCCTTGGACAATGATTAAATTATTGGATGAATCCTTATATGATATGTTTGAGACCTTAAAGGTAATGAAGCTAAGGCAAAGTGCATTAGCATAGTATAATATAGTGTCTAAGGGTCTAATAACCCAATGGCATGCTTTAAAGGATCAAATAATAGGGCTGATCAATATTCAAGTTGGAAAGTAGATTCCTAGTTTCAAAATAATTAGTTTGGGGCACTTGAATGCAATTATAGGAATTTTTATTGACAAGGTCTAGCGTTTGAATTCATGGTCATAAGAATCAGAGAGGATCTTGAAGGATGATGAGGAGCTAATTGTAAGGATTGAATAACTCCTTGAGACAATACTAACTAACTCTGCACAACCCACTATCCTAGGCATCATCAAGGATGATGAGCTCAAACACAGGGCTACTTTCGTAACCCAAGAAATAGTAAATAAGAGTCAAGGCTAGTCTAGGGAAGATAGTAGTAGGATCCTAGACATGATCCTAAATACAAGAGAAAGGATAGTTGAGGCTATAATCATCAAGGAATCTATGGCTAAAAATGACAAAGAATTGAATATTCTAGCTAACAATGAAGAAGAGTGTCTTTTAAGACCAATTTTGGACTTATAACTAGTCAATGAATAGAACAAAAATGACATGGACATCCTCTAAAAATAATAAGAAAGTTCTCAAGAGTAGGGCCCACCATCCAAGTATTTAAAAGATATTCTATTTTATAAATGACTTTGTAATATTTTGAAAATAGAATATCCTTTTGTAAAGGCATATGATAGTTTGTTAGCATATTAACTCTAGGTCAGTTTAGTTTAGAAAAGCAAATGTATTCTAGAACTTTGAATAAAAGGAATAACTATCCTTATTTTTTGTACATTTGTATTTTGTAATTAATTGGTTTACTAACTTGTCCTCCTATAAAAGGCAGTACTATCATTTTGTAAAGGGAGAGAATTTTGAACAAAATTTGTATACTTTGAGTAGTTAAGACAATCAAGGAATTCTAAAAATATTGTCTAAGTCTATTTGTGTCAATTTTTACATGGATTTTCTCTCAATTTATAGTCTAAAGTATTAAATTTAAATAGTTTCTATGAATTCTGAGTTACATCTTTAATTACAAGGTTGTTAATTTGTGATTATGCTAGATTATTTGAATGATCTTAAGTTTACTTCATTTTATTTGATATGCATTAGAATATGCTAATGTTGTTTTAGTGTGGTAGCAAATATTTAAAGTAAATTTAGTTCTTACTTGTACTTATATCATCCTTGGAGGTTTGCCTGGTGTGTAGTGAGATTTGAGCTTATGCTATTTTGCATTATATACTATTTAAATTCATACTAACTTGTAATTGAAACTTTTTCATAATGTTTGAGGTTAAGATCAATATTCATTTATTCTCTTTCTTGCTTACCCATCTTTTTTGCTTCTTTTTTAATGAGGTCACTTTAGTTTAGATTTCATTGTAAATTTCAAATAAATTAGCCTATAGTTTAACATTTGATCATAATTCACTAGTATTAGCATAGATACTTACACTTTACAAAGATTTGTTCCATGGTGGCTCCCAACTACCAATTAATATAAATTTTTTGCAATAGTTAAACATTGATTTGTCGCTATTTCACCATAGTTAACATAAGTTGCCAAAACCAGCTACTCATGCTCTAAATTCCTATAATTATAAAATGAAAAGTGTTATTTGAACATTAAGGACACCTATGTTACATTTAGAGGCATCAACAACCATCTTGATAGAGTTTCTTGAGTAAGCAATTTGATGATGTCAAAATTCACATGTGTGAAGGTGTCAGAAGAAAGTGGTCACATGGGTCTGTTTAGTTTTGTGCCTAGAGCACGTGTTTCAAGTTTAATATCTTGACATGATGTATATAAAACATTTTTAGGTGAAAATTTTATCTCTTAGGTATATTTTTTTTATTTTTATACTTGGTTAATTTTGCATTTTTAATGATCATTAGAATTCAAATATTTGAATTTTACAAAGAAAACTAGTTATGATTATTTGATCTATATCTTGAGCAAATGGATGAATTTGATGATGGATTAAAAAGGAAAGTGGTACATATATTTAATTTAAATGTATTAAAATTGATTAAGAGGTATGATTGATCATATAATCACATTTATTACAACTCAAAGTTGACTAATGGTTTGATCTTCATCTGTTAAGGACCCAAGAAGGGTGTTTTAATTTATATTGATGATATTTAGATGTTTCACGATAGTTTATCTATTCAAGAGTTTTTTAGACTCTCTAAAGATAATATAAATGGATTTTGGAGGTTTTACCAATCTATATTCAATATGAACCATTGCTTGGAAGTTTAATTTTTGTTCATTCATTATGTTTTCATGTACAAGGCAAATGATTGAATGGTTTTGCGTATATAGAGGTATGTAGTGATGAGTTTAATCCCTTGATGGTGTCTTAAGGGTCATGTAGCATGGACCAATGTGTGTATAAGTGATCTTGTTTTTCTTTTTTGCTTAGTGAAGTGTTAAAAGGGATGAATAGGTCTCCATGGGACCTAAAAGGGCTACTTATGCCTAATTGAAAGGTGTTATTGATTAAGGGTGATCTATCAATGCTATGGTCAACTTGTGTAAGTGGTGTTGATATTATTTTAATTGGGATAGAATACTTAAGGGTTAAGGAATGTTTTATGGCTGACCAATAAAGTGGTGATCATGAATACTATATAAAGAGAAAAGACATAGATGAAGGTTTCTATAGACTAATGAGCAAAGTAAAGTAAAGTGTGAGTATTCTTGGTGGATGAATTGAAGAGTATAATAGTGTGTGGGATATTTGTGTGACCTAGTGGTCATGTTTATAATTCAGTAATAGTGTTTTGCAAATTTGATGGTTGAGGGTGAGTGAAAAGGTATAGAGTGATCTAAAAGGTTGTTTTGGATGCATTGCTTGTGTGTGAAGGCTTGAGAAAGTGTGAAGTGTTGAAGATAGTCATTATTCATTATTTATCCATTAGATATAAAGACAATTATAAATATAGAAGTGTTGATATCAGAGGCGTTATGTGGGTGATTTTCCATGCTTAGGGGTTGGTGTTCCTTATGGAGTTGGTGCTTCACTAAAGTCTCTTATTTGTGATATCCTATAAAACTATAGTACATTTGTTTTCAAGATTGAGAGTGGGTTTTATCCCCCATGAGGTTTCCCATATAATTCATGTGTTATGTTATTTGATCTTGCATTATTTTATTTATTCACTGTAATGAATGGTTTATATGCTTCATGAATGCTTATGTTGAATGGTTAAGAGTTTAAAGAATTGAAATTGAATTTTATTTTATTACATCACTGATTCACCCCCACCCCACTCTCATTGATTGTACCTCTAATAATTGGTATTAGAGCCATAACATCTTTGCAAGTTTAACCACTTATAGGTGATCAAAGGTAAAATAGGTAGTAATCAAATGTAAGGTAGTTTATCTAATAATAAAGCACCACTATTTAATGGATCCAACTATGTTTTTTAGAATATGAGGATGAAGACCTGCATCATGTCTCTAGGGTTTGACATTTGGTAATATGTTATGGATGGTTATTACACAGCCATACTCCTCTAAATAGTGAAGCTAATAATAAGTTGAATGAGAATAATTCTAAAGAAAATAATGCTATCATTTGTGGCCTATTAGAGTCTAAGTTCACGAAGGAGATCCAATTTAAGTCCCTTAAGTAAATCTAGGACAAATTTTAGATCATTTATGAAGGGGATTCAAAGGTTAAGTTCACTAAATTAAAGACTTACCAAAGGAAATTTGAGAACCTCAAAATGAAGGAAGAAGATATTATGGCATCCTATCTTCTAAGGGTTGATGATGTAGTGAACATGATCAAAGGTCTTGGAGAGGAGATTGAAGAAGTTATTGTAGTATAGAAAGTATTAATGTCTCTCACCCTAAAGTTTAACTCAAAAGTATCTTCTATAGAATAAATTCATGGTCTCACCAAGATGAATATGGATGAATTGTATGACATCCTTATTTCCTATGAGATGAGATTCAATGAGGTTAAACCACCAAAGAATGAAACATCCTTCAAGGTGATCAAGAAGACAAAAGGCAAAAAGATCAAATTAAGTCTTGAAGAGTTTGATATTAATCAAGATCAATTTGAAGCCATGATTGAAACAAAATTGAATGTAGGATTAGGTAGATATGAAAGGAATATTCCTTTTAAATGTTTTCCATGTGGTAAAGTTGGCCATTTTGTAGTGAAGTGCTTAGATAGAGACAAGTGTAGATATTAATAAGCTTATAAATAATCTAATGAGGATGAGCACAATAAATACGAGGGTCCTATCAAGTATAGAAAGTTATTAAATAAGAGAAATGATAAAAAGAATTCATAGAAAGGAAGTAAGAGTCTTTACCATGAAGAAAATAGTAATGCATATACTGAAGAAAAAAATTCCACATCATAAAGTGATGATGCATCAAATGAGATATTGTTCATGACTCTTGATGATGTTGACTATGAATGTTCTAAAGGAGAATATCTCTTTTATGGTGATATCTTAGAAGATGAAAATCCAAGATATAATTTTAAAAGTGAGCAGAGGTTTCTTGAGAACAAGTTAGACACCACTATTGATGTGTTATTATGTTTCAAGAAGAATTTAGAAGCATAGGTGATCCTCCTCATTTAATAACTTGAAAACAAGAACAAGGAATTTTTTGAAGTAATATATAAGTTAGAGCTATCAGAACATGAAGGAAATGAAACTCTTTTCATGGCCCTAAAATCAAGTGGCTCTAGAGGAGATGAACTCATGCCAAAAAAAGATGCATCTGATGATTTAGATGATGAAGAATCTAAAGTAGATTATGAGAAATAATTGGTGAATGCACTTGATGAGCCTAAAAACCAAAGAAATAAGAATCACAAGATGAGATTTCTAATTCAATACTATGATGAGAAAATTAGTTTGTTTGAAGTAAGATTAGAGTGCAATTAAAGGGAGTGTGAATGTCTCATAGAGAAAGAGAAACTACAGGTTAAGGTAAGTTATGAAAGCCTTAAGGCAAAATAAGATGAGTGCTCTAAGCTTAGCTTGGAGTTTGAGTCTTTGAAAGGTAGTCTAAGGACTAAAGAGGTTAATTTCACCATGTTCAACAGATAATTAGATAAGGTAACAAATAAACTGAAGACATAATTTTTTTTAAGAAAACTATAGTTGATCTTGATGACCTATTGAGTATTCAAAAGGTCTCAAATGACAAGTCATGCCTGGGGTTCCATGAATATGTTCAAAAGGTTAAGAAGATTTAGAAGATAGTGACGATAGATCAAAAGACTAATCATGTTAAGGAGAGTGATAGTAAAGACAAGAAGAGTGTCAATATGAATAATAAGAATAATTTCAAGAGCTACATAATTTCAAGTCAAATCAAACAACCCAATGCAATAAGGTATGATAACTCCTTCAATGGTTACTATTATTCTTGTAATCAATTTGGGCATAGGGCTAGTGACTGTAAAATATTTCTTCAAATCTAGTATCCATGGAGTAATGGTAGATATAAAAGTACACATCAATCAAAGGAGTGTTTTAAGTGTCATAAGGTAGGACACATTTAAAGACACTTTCCTAGTAAGATGAGAAGGTCTTCCTGTCAAGACAAGCTAGGTATAGCTCCAATATTTTATGAGAGGGTTCAAAATAAGGTATGGAGATCCAAGGAGGTGAATGAAAAATAGACTCACAGAGGATTATTTGTCATGAAAAAGTAGGGTACATGTTCAAGTGTTTAATAATAGGTATTATCTACCCAAGTGGATAAAATAATCAAGTAATATTCCAAGTGTGAAAGAAATAATGAAGTTAAGGACCCATTTAAAGTCTATTTCATGATGAGGCAGGACTACAAGTCAAATGAGAGTATGGAGATATGGTTGTCTCCTAAGTTTTAGGACTTTTAGTCTCTCTATGACAAGTGGGTGTATCTACCTATGCTTATTAGGATACATATTTCATGTGTAGAAGCAAGTGTGTGTACTCTAGGCGATATACAAGATGCCATAATCAGAACAGGGGTATGTAGAGTTATTGATTAATCTTTAAGACCAATGACATTATGGTAGAGAGTTGATGATATTATGTTGCCAAGAATTGTGTTGATAATAAAAGTGTATTTTCATGTTTTATGAGTTGTAAGGGAGAGTAAAAATTTCATGAGCTTTCTCTAGAGGTTTATGATGAAAAACTTCAAGAGACCTATTGAGGGACATTGGTCATAAAGACAAGTTCTTAGATAATATTTTAATCTTTGTTTAGTTAGTCAAATCATGAATAATGAAGGTAAGATTGATTTTGAGTGTGGATATGACTTATCCAAGTTTAATCCATGGGTTTATATGTGATAAGTGTGTCAAAATATCAATTCATGACCATTTGTTTAGTTTGACCAGTTTGTTCAATGTTCACTACCTAGTGAGAACCCATCATGAAAAATTGGTGTATTTAAGGTCTATGAGGCTAACCAAGGGATGAATATAGTTGGATTTGATGTGTATAAATTAAAAAGGCTTTGTGGAGATGTCAATAGTCTCCCATGGTATTTTTATGGTGTTTTGACTTAGTGACTATTATTCAATAGGGTGTGCAAGCATAGTCATGAGCTTTCTAGGTGTCAAATGAATATTTACAAGTTGTCAGGGTGATTTTATGATTTGGAAAGGTATGTTGACCTTGTAAAGTTGTTTTACAAGTGTTGATAGGTCATTAAGATGTATTGAACTCCATTTGAATATTTTTGATGGTTGTTAGGTATGACAGTCTTTACTTAAGGGTTAGTAGGTCAAAATCCATGTTCATGGATGTATGGGTTTCCCAAGGAGTTTGATGTAATTTTTTGGACCAAGTAATTTAATTTGGTGACCTCCAAGTGTGAGATAATTTTTAGGAGCTGACATTGACCAGAAGATGGTAAGTTGACCATATTTTTTATTAATGCCCTAGTGTCTGAACCCATGTGAGTTAGTGACCTTCATAAAGGAGTTGAGGTCTATGGATGATTAATCAGTTGAAATTATCTAATGGTTCCTAAAAAAAAATCATATTCTTCTTAAGGTAAGTGGTATCTTTTATGCTTATTCATTTGTCAAGTAGGAGGGTTAATTGGCAGGTTAGTTTACAAAGGATATATAGTGCAGAGGAAGATTTGGGTGATGAAAATTGTCATGCATGAGGGGGTATATGAGTGTGAATCATATATTAATTTTAAATTCATCACTATCTCTACATATAAAGTTATGACCTATGCAAAATATAAAAGGGCTAGAAGGCCTCTAGGTAAGGCTTGTGTGAAGAAAAGTAGTTTTTGGTCATTTTTAAAAAAAATACAAAGGTATGGATATCCATAAATATTTTTATAAATTGTATTTGTACATCATATGTGTTTGATAAAGAGATTTAATGTCCATTATTCATTCTATGGGTGGCTTGTGAGAGAGAATTTGAAGATGACTATGAAGTTTCATCATGTTTAGAGATGGTTTGAAGGTGCTCAAGGGGTACCTAAGCTCATATTACTTGGGGGAGTCTCTATTAGTGTTATTAAGGTGTTTTAAATTAATTTTTGGTATTCTTATATGTTTCTTCTTCATATAACAATTCATGGTCAAATAAGAGTGTTGTCAATGAGTAGGTTTGAGGTAGTCATGGTAAGAAATGGTATGCATAGTGATAGGGGGAGTTTATATCATCTCTCAGAGGAGGTCCCTTATTTTTTTTGGATTTGAAAATTTTTATAGATCCTTAGGATCAGTAGGTAAACCCACTTTGTCATTGTGTCAAAGGGGGAGAAAGTGTTTGTAGAAGGAGAAAAAGTATGTTCATAGCTTTGTGTTAGTGTCTACAAGTGTTGACATTAATAAAAAATGGGGATATTGTTGAGGTGTTATCAATGATGTCTCTAAGGTGGTCAAGAGTGTTCATGAGATGATATGTATGCATGGTCCTCAATGACAAAGTGTAGCTTAGTGCTCACATAGTTTGCATGAGACCCTAGAGGTTTTGGTTTTGTTATGGATGTTATTGATGATGTGTTCTTAATGAAGAGGAAATATGGGGAGTAATAGGGTATTTTTATAATTTTTAAAGGTAAAATAATACATTTGAGTAATCTTTTGAAGTTCTAAGTTATCATAGTCATCTTGGCAGAGTTTCTTGAGTAAATAGTTTGATGATGTCAAAATTTGCACGTGTGAAGGTGTTAGAAGAAAGTGGATGCATGGGTCTATTTAGTTTTATGCCTATATAGTGTGTTTAAAGTTTCATGTCTTGACGTGATGTATATAAAAAAATTATGGTGAAAATTTTCTTTCCTAGGCAAATTTCATTATTTTTATACTTAGTCAAATTTACATTTTTTAGTGACCATTGGAATACAAATATTTGAAATTTACAAAGGAAACTAGTGGTGATTGTTTGATCTATATCTTCAAATTGATGAATTTTATAATGGATTAAAAATCAAATTGGTAAATATATTCAAGTTAAATCTATGAAAATTGATTAATAAGTTTGAATAATTGAATAATTTCATTTATTGTAGCTCAAAGTTGACCAAGATTTTGACTTTCATCTGTTAAGAACTTGAAAAGGATGTTTTAGTTTGTATTGATGATATTTGAATGTTTCATGATATTTTATCTATTAGAGAGTGTTTAAGACTCCCTTTGGATCATCTATATGGATTTTGGATGTTTGACCAATCCATCTTCAGTATGAACCATTGCTTGGAAGTTGTCTTTTTGTTCATTCATGGTATTTTCATGTATAAGGCAAATGATTGAATGGTTTTACATATGTATAGGTATGTAGTGATGAATGTAATCACTTTAGGGTGTTTTAGGGGTCATGTTTCATGGACTCATGTTCTTATAAGTAATCATGTGTTTCTTTTTTCTTAGTGAAGTGTTAAAAGGGATGAATAGGTCTCCATGGGACCTAAAAGGGCTCCGTAGGCCTAATTAAAAGGTGTTGTTGCTTAAGGGTGATCTATAAATTATATGGTCAACCTGTGTAGCTGGTGTTGATATTTTTATAAGTGGGATAAAAGAGTTAAGGTTTAAGTAATATCTTGTGTTTGAAAAAAAAAGGTGGTGATAGTGAAGACTCTATAAAGAGAAAAAACATAGATGAAGGTTTCTAGAGAGTGGTGAGCGAAGTGAAGTGAAGTGTGAGTAAGATTAGTGGATGAATTGAAGAGTAAAGTAGTGTGAGGGATATATGTATGACCTAGTTGTCATGTTTATTCTATGGTAATATTTTTTTGTAAGGTTGATGACTGAGGATGAGCAAAGGGCTTAAGAGTGATCCAAAAGGTTATTTTAGACGCATTGCTTATGTGTGAAGGCTTGATAAAGTGTGAAGGTTTTAAGAGAGTCATTATTCATTATTTCTCCATCATATTGAAAGGTAATAAAATTTATAGAGGTTTTGATATTAGAGGTGTTGTGTGGGTTATCAATAACTACGGCAAGTGGGTGCTTTTCCATGCTTAGGGGTTGGTGCTTCTTATGGAGTGGGTGCTTCACTAAAGTCTCTTTTTTATGATCTCTTATAGGACTGTAGTCAATTTTTTTGTAGGTTTGAGAGTGGGTTTTATCCCTCATGAGGGTTTACCACATAGTGTATGTGTTATGTGCTTTGATCTTACATTATTTTCTTTATTCATCACAATGGATGGTTTATATGCTTTGTGAATTCTTATGTTGAATTTTTAAGAGTTTGATGAATTGGAATTGAAATTGATTTGTTTGCATAATTGATTTACCCCCCTTAGTGATTGTACCTATAATAGGATTTTATTGTGATCATTATCTTATCAAACCTTTACATGAGAATCTAATCAATTTATGGTAAATGGGGAAGGGTCCTAGCTCAAAATTCCAAGTATTAATTTTTGGATTGAGGGGATATGCTTTATTAATGATCATTAAGAGTGGAAATAGGTTTAAACCATCTTAAAACTATAATAAGGACCTGATGTTGAATATATTGATCAAAAGTGCCTAGAATGGATTGATATGCTCAGGTAAACTATTGGATGTTGTATTGGACTCTCCCAAGTACTTCTAGGTGTTTTTGGTTAGAGAGGAGAGAGAAAATGTTGAGTTATAGGCTTGTTTCTAAAAAAATTATTGTACAAGTCAAAAGTTGTATTAGTCATAGTAATAAAATGGAATTTAAATTATTGGGGGTCTATTTTATTTTATATGATATGTTCCTACCATGTGTGTACTTTTAAAGTGTTCCAAGGAAGGCAAAGTGTAATGTGTGTCTAAAGAAGGTCCATTAGGTCTCCATGAGACCTAAAAGTGAAATGAGGCCTAATTGATTCAAGTCAGACCAAAAGTTACTCAAATATAATTTGATTCATGTCCAAAAGATGTCCTAAAAAATATTATATGGTTGAACTAAGAGTTTAAGTGTGTGTGGATGACTAAGTGGTATATGAACAAGGAATGGTATATATACAAGGTAGTTTTAGGCCTATTTATGGAAGGTAAAATGAATCAAATAAAATAAAATATTTAAGAATAGGAGGTCTTGTAAACTATCATAGGGGGGGTGCATATAAACTATCATGAATATCTAATAGGAGTTCTATGTATGAAAATCAAGGTCATATGACCTAATTAGTCTTAAGGAGACCTAGTTGAACAAAGAGGCCTAGCAGGTAGTTTGAGAGGGTTAAAGAGTGTGAAGAGATAAATAAGGTGATAATAATATATTGTTTGATAAATAAGGTGTTATAAATGTGATTAAAGCAATCAAGTGACTGAGTTGGTGCCTCCTTAAAAGTAGGTGCTTATTAAAGCCTAGTAAAGTGGGTGCTTGGCTAGTTGGGGTTGGTGCTCCATGTGGAGTTGGTGCTTCATTAAATTTGGTTTTTGTCTTGTCGAGTTGTATTCCATTTTCATAGATCAGTGGGTTTTATTCCCCTTGAGATTTTCCCACATATGTGATGTGTTCTTGTATTTCATGTTCATATGTATGGTTACTTGTGATTAATTGATTTATATGTTTGTATGAATGGTTCATGAAGATCAATTGAAATTGAATAAATGTTTTAAATAATAATTCACCCCACCTTAGTCATTGTGATTCCAACACAATCCATAGGAGTTAGTTTTCTATTTCAATGAGTTAATTATTATCTAAGAGTTAAAAAAAATTCATGATGGAAACAAAGGGCAAACAATGAGTTTTGTAAGTTTAGTTACATGCATTGAATGAGGGAGAATCTTGGTATTGAAGCGATGATAATAAGTAGGTGGAGGGAATTGAGAAGGGAATGAAATTTGATGGATCAAAATAGTGGATAGAGTGAAGGAATGGGAGAAGCTTGAGTCTATTCTCAAAGGCAAGAATGAATTTTAGGAGCTCAACCAAGTTGGCGATATATTTGAATTCATGGATGATAAAATGAATGTATTCTATGTGTAACTATATTAAATAGTTTTTAGTAGTTTATTAATGCTATAATATATATTTGGTCCTATGGATGGCTTGGCCATCCATAAAACCAAATCTATATCCTTGAAAACCCTAAAAACCTAAAGCTTAGGATTGTGAAAATACTATGAAATTCTAATCAAGTGAATTAAATTTATGTCTTATGTGATAAACCAAGATGTCAACATAACTTGGAAATTTAGGTTTTGATTTTACCTCTAGAAGAGAAATTTTGGGTTTTATTGGGTTACTAGATCTTATATTAAAAAAGAAAAAGGTCCTTATGTTTCTTTGAGTTTATCTAATATAAATTTTTCATCCTCTAGGGACTTGAATGTCTATATAATCCATTTATCAAAGTAAAATTAAATTAGATAATTTAAATTTTGGGTATATCTAAGATAAATATGTATTGATATACAGGGGTACATAAATGCACCTTACAGGTCTTTATTGACCTAGAGTATATATACATACTAAAGTGTGTGTGTGTGTGTGTGTGTGTGTGTGTGTGTGTGTGTGTGTGTGTGTGTGTGTGTGTGTGTATGAATGTCAATTTGATTTGAAATGTTATGATGATTGTCATTAGGGTTTTGAATCTATATAAAGTTAAACATTGGTACATGCTAGTTTCCTAGGTATACATCAATTTATATAAATGAAATAGTAATAAGATTTATATAGTGTGAGATAAATAAACTATAAAAAGTTTTTAGTGGTATTATTACTCATATTGAATTCAATATATACACTTAGTCAAATCATTAATGGTCAGATATATGATCTAGATTATTTGTTTGCATTTTGAATGTGTGTGTGTGTGTGTGTAATAATTATTTTAAGATGTGTTTGGAAATATGCAAGTTAGTATAACTTACCTATACATATATACATAGTATTTTCATAATGAAAATCTCATACACACTTGGTTAATATGTATATTTATCTGAGTTATAATGTATATATTAGGATTTCATGCTGGTTGATTCATAATTGTCAATATAATGAGAAACTGTATATAATAATGATTGAGTTGAATTCATTAGCTGTATTATTCTTGTTTATAAAAATCATGATTTAAGAAATAGTTGGAGTACTATAATTAGATTTATTACATACTGCATTGGATATAATTAAGTTAGTCATTTTATTTTATGTGATACTTTAGTTAGTGGGTAGAGTTAATAGAAGTTACATATCTTTACTGGTTATTTATTAGGTATATAAATATATGGAATACATGATTTAATGTGCCATTATAAACATAACATGTGTATACTATGCATCTATATACACACTCATTGGATGAACAATACAAGATTAAATAAATACATAGGAGTGTATTTAGTCATCATGACTATGTTTTTAGATGTATTTGAATATTTGCTTAGATAATTAAATATGTGAATTTTGGGATTGAATACAAGTATTTTATGTTGTTGTATGAATTTGAAAATGCATTGTTGGCATGTGAATATTAGGCTTAAAATTAATGTTATTGTATGGATAAAATAACATTTAAATTAATTTTTGACATTAAGTAACTTTTAGTCTAAAGTATGAAATATAATTTGATGGTATGTTCCATTGAGGATTGTACTTATTTTTATTTATTACTTATGTAATAAATAAGATTATTTGAGATTCATTACATTAAATTTGATGGACTAAATGTATGTATATGATTATGTTTTTACTTAGCATATTTTATGTATGCTAATGGGAAATAATCTGATTGAATCTATTTATTTTGTATATTATATTATATTTAACAAAATCTTGCATTTGTGGCCCTAAATAAGTAGTGAAACATACTTCTCTAGCTTAGTTAGCATCATCAATATAAGATGAGGTGTAATCCAATCGAGTGATGTATTTTAATTTGAATAATATTTGAGAACATTAACTATTTAAAAACTTTGGACAAAATAATGTTTTAGTTAAACATGGTCATTTCATATGTTTGATTTACATGTTTGTGTGATATCATATTAGAACATATTTCTTTATATTACACATCATGTATTAGTTATCTTACAACACACAGGTATTAGATTGTCTCTCTAAATTTGTGTACCATAACTATTTACCCATCCATGAAAGGATGGCCATTCCCTAGTTTGGAGATTGTGTAGGGGCTATATGGTCTATGGTTCATGTGAAAAAGTGCTTGAATGATGCTCTCCATCCCCATAATAGTAATTCATTGGAGACTAGACTTGATATTACCATAGTATACTTGAGTTAATTGAGACTCATGATTTGTGGATCCTTTTATATTGTATTATATTTATTATAGTGACATTATTATTTATGAAATTTTAATATTTATTCATCTTTACATTGACTGTAGTGGTCGTAATATTATATCAGTCATGGCTAAAATTGTGTATTTACCTTTTGGAATAAAAGAAGTTAAATTGAGTAATTCAATATTGTACTTATTTTGCTTAATTATTATCATGATGATCAATAGATAAATATATTATTACATGTATATTTATGGTTAACCTACTTAGTGCATTTAATTTGGATCACTAGTTAGATTTCTCATGGTGAAGGTTGATGTTTGAATATGTGTAATTAATTTTTTTAAAATACTCTATTCTAGTAAATCCCAATGGGGATGTTACATTATGGTATCATAGCTAAGTTTAAACTCTAAGAATTTATGATTCCACTAATATTTTAGTATCCTTATGTTTAACTAGAAATGGGAATGATGCAAGATAAAGCATCTGATGAGGGTCCTTCAAATTTCAATAATAATAACACTCCATTTGATCCTAATCAATTTATCACTTATTAAGTAACAAATTTGGATCAGATTTTCATAGCCATGAATGAAATTAGGGAACTAATTAGAGCCCTATAATAGGAATTTCATGTCCATGAAGAGGAATCCCATTAAGATGTATTTGAATAGCATCCTGATGAATAAGAAATTCTTCAAGAAGTGCCTTAGGATGCAAGATCTCATGTAGTTGTAGAATTGGATAGGGATATGAAAAAGGTTAATCCAACCAAGTTCAATGGAATTATTTTAGGATATGGAGCTTAAGAATGAATAATATAGATGGAGAATTATTTCAAGATTTAAAACTACTCTGAATTCACTAAAGTAATTTGGGGAGCTTACTAGTTGGCTGGTGAAGCAACTACATCATGGGCCAACAAAAAGTTAGAATTGAATCTTAACTCTACCATCACCACATGGGATCAATTAATGACATTGTTTAGATCATGGTGGTTTTTGTAGTTATACTTTGATCAAAAGCTTACATATTTTTAGAATCTTAAGGAGACCTGTCAATGAATGAATACTATGAATAGTTCACCAAACTTCTAATGTATGTACCTCAGTATCATGTAGATGAGAGGTTAAAAATTAAGAAGTTTATCATGGGATTAAAACTCCAAATTGATGGTGAGGTGGACATGTATGGGCCAACTACCATGGATGAGGTCTTTAAGAAGGTAATCAAGTAGAAGCAGAAGCTAAAATCTCTTACTCAAGTCAAAGATTAGTTCAATAAAAAGTTTGAAAGTTATAAAAAAAACTTTAAAAAATAACTAGAAGCAGTGGAGTGGAGACTCTAAGATTTATTTCAATAATCAGAATGCTATATTCAATAATGACATAGGTATCAAGAAACTTGGTAATAGTTTCAAGGGTAGTTTCAAGGGAAACCAATAGTCTGATAGGAAAGGACCACTTAGAGGTTGCTTCATTTGTGGAAGTGACCATTTTTCTCATGAATTTACCCAAGATAATTCAAAGACCAAGATTTATACTCTACAATAGGGAACTTTTCAACAATAGATTGATGCAGCAGTTGATAATTGATAGGCCAAATTTTAAGCTTCACCCATAAATTATCAGGTATTTTGTCTGATCATTTAGTTTTTTATTTTGATAGATACATGGGATATAAAATGTTTTATTACTCCTATAATGATTAATAATATATATATAAAATCTAGAGTTATGGAAAATGCATGGCCAATATGGTATGGGAATGAATCAAAGTTTAAAGTTGACAAGTGTTTAGTCAAAGCTAAGATTAGGTTACCTGAATTCACAATAGTAGTGGATATTTATGCAACACTACTAGGGTCATCTGATGTTATCCTAAGAGTCAATTATATTTTGAATCCTAAGTTCAAGGTTGACTATTATCTAAATAAGGTTGACTGTTAATATGATTTTGGAAATTAGACACAAATTTAGGATGAGAAAAGAGAGTTGAAGCTTAGGAAAATTTCTTCAATATATCTTAAGAAGTCATAAAATAAAAGGTGCCAAGAATTTATTATTAAGATAAATGAGATGGAATAACCTAAGGAACCATCCATCAAAGATTATTATTTCCTTAGGAATTTTACATGATGTGTTTTTAGAGGAATTACCAAGATTTCCTCCCAAACGTGAGTTTGATTTATTGATTGATATCATACTTGGATTAAAGTCATATTAAAAGGCATCATACAAGATGACATCCACTAAATTTGTCGAATTGAATGCTCAAATTTAGGAGTTGTTATCAAAGGGGTTTATTAGACCAAGTGTGTCACCATGAGGTGCACTAGTTGTCTTTATCAAGAAGTATGGTACTCTTCACCTTTTTATTGATTATAAAATGTTAAACAAGGTGATAATAAATAACAATCATATGTTACCTCATATTAATGATATTTTTGATCAAATGTGAGGGGAAATAATATTTTATAAGATTTATCTTAGATTAGGGATTCAATAATTGAGGATAAGAGATTAAGATATCCAAAAAACAACATTTATAACTTGATATGGGCACTATGAGTTCACAGTGTTACCATTTGGGTTGAAAAATGTTCCTACAACATTTATGAATCTCATAAACAATGTGTTCATAGATTATCTAGATCACTTTGTTTTGGTTTTTTGTTATGACATCCTCATATATTTTATGGATGAAAAAGAGCATCTTCAACATCTAAAATTGGTTTTGTAACATTTGCAAAAAAATAAGTTATATGGAAAGTTGTCTAAATGTGAAATTTTCCAAAATAAAGTGCAATATCTAGGACATATTATCTCTATAGATGGTATTTCATTAGATCGATTAAAGATAAGATCCATTATGGAGTGGCTGACACTAATTAATGCATGACATAAGAAGTTTTATGGGAGTAATGGGATATTATAAGAAATTCATTTTAAATTTTTCTAAGATAGCTAATTTGATTACCTATCTATAGTAGAATAATCAAACTTTTTTCTGGTCAGATAAGTGTGAAGTAGCCTTTCAAGAACTAAAAATGAGGCTTAATTCAGCACCAGTGCTAAGAGTTCCCAATCCTGATGGTTAGTTCATAGTAGTCACTGATGCATCTAGGGATGAACATGAAAGAGTTATTATGCAAGATAGTGTAGTGGTAGCCTATGAATCTAGGAACTGAAGCCTTATGAAGTGAATTATGCCCCTCATGACCTGGAACTTGTAGTAATTATGCATGATTTTCAAGTTGGGAGGAATTATTTGTTTGGAACACCATTTGAGCTCAAGATTGATAACTTGGGACTCAAGCACATCTTCACCTAAATAAATCTAAATTATCATCAAAGATGATGATTAGAGTTATTATCTTATTATGATTTTGATATTAACTATATCAAAGGCAAGGAAAATAGAGTAGTTAATGCCTTAAGCCATAGGAGGTACATAGTAGTTGTGACTACTATTAGGATTACTTTCAAGGATCAAGTGATCAAGTTCTCACTAGGTGATGAATTTTAGGATTAGATCAGTAAACTATTATTTGATAATACTTAGAATCCTAATTATAAAGGATTCATAATAGATAATGATGGTCTTTTATGGTACAATGGTAGGATGCATGTACCAAATAGAGAGAATTTGAGGAGAAAAGTGCTAAAAAAACTACATAATGCCTCATATTCAAGACATCTAAGAGTAACCAAACTCATGAATGAGCTTATACCACTCTATTTTTGGAAAGGAATCAAGAAAAATGCAATGTATTTGTGTCTCATTGTCTGAAATGTCAATGTGTGAAAGATAAAAATATGCATCCAACTAGATTGTTGTATCCACATGACATATCAGAATAAAAGTGGTAGGTGATCAGTATGGACTTTGTCCAAATTTTACCATTATCATATAATAGGCATGACATGATCTTGGTATTATTTGAAAAACTAACCAAGGTAGCTCACTTTATACCAGGAAACTTAATTGATGATGCACCTATTCTTGTGAAAAGATTCATGAAGTCTATCAATTTCATGGATTTCCATAGAAGATCATTTTGGATCATGATCTAAGGATGAATTTTAGATTTTGGTTATCTCTGAATTCATCTTTGCATACATAATTAAATTTCAACACTACATATCACCCACATACTGATGGATAGATAGAGCAAGTTAATCAAGGTTTAGAGGATCTCTTTCATTTTTATTACATAAAAAGTGGGAAGAGTAACTTCCATTGGTTGATTTTACTTACAATAACTTATACCAATAATCTTTAAAGATGGCTCCATTTAATGCATTATATAAAAGAATGTGTAGAACACCAATCAATTGAGACAAGTTAGAAGATAGGGTAGTCTTTGGATCTAAGATGCTTTTAGATGAAAGAGCAAGTCAAGACTATCAAACAAAGGTTGGTTGAGGCTAATAGATAGAAGAGTTACACTAATCTAAAGATAATAACTAAGTATTTTTTAGTAGGTGATAAAGTGTTTCTATGGGTTAAACCTCAAAAAAGGTTGATTAAATTTGAGTAGTTAGTAAAAATTTCATCAAGATATGTGGGACCCTTTAAGGTTTTGGAAGTGGTCAACCCTATAGGTATAAGCTTGCATTACTACCAGCTCTAGCTCTTTTGTATAATGTCTTCCATGTGTCTTATCTTAAAAAGCATATAGTTTATCCTTCACATGTGTTGGATTAGAATGCTTTATAGGTTCTAGATCCTAGAGAGGTCATGGTAGAACTAATCAGAGTAATTGACACTTGCAAACTCTGTTTGCATAATAGAGAAGTGTCATAGTGTAAGGTCTTATGGGATCAATATTCTAAGAATAGTGCCACTTGTGAGGACTATGATGAGTTTTATAGGCTTTTTCCACATTTTTTTACTTGATGCATTACTGGATATTATTTTTATGTTTATTCTTATTTTTTTCCTACAAATTAAAGTTAAATTTTAGAACTAGTGTTTGAATAATGTCATCAAGACAATGACCAACTTTAGGGGTGAAGGATGTCACATCCTAATTTCTCTCTAGGCTTGATAATCCTTTATATGTGTATTATTATGGATTTTAAATTGATTAACTATTTTTTAATTAAGTTGTATGTCATTTATTGTTTATGGTACAGTTGTATGTTGCTTATATTACATGATTAAATAGATATGAATTAGTTAAAATTGTATATTCTATATATTATTATCATGTTATTAGTTTATGCAGTAGTATTTTATGGATATATGATGATATTACAAGCTAACTACCTTCTTTGTCATGAGGTGGATGTAGGATAGATCCATCTATTAGAGTATGACAAAGGGAGAGCATAATTGGAGAGGATGGTGTAGATGAATATATTTGGCAATGACAAAATAAAAGATAGATACCTATGCACACACCACATTAGTATAACATGTTTTATGATTATTTCATATTTGAGATAGTTGTATAATGTCTTTAATTTTAGATATATATGCATGCTTTGCTCTTATTTTATATTTGAGGATTATGTGGATTTAGTTGTGTGATTGAATTAATAATAGTTGATGTTATTGCTTGGATTAATTGAGTGAATCTATACTTGACTTACCATTATCTTTGATATGGTTGAGTATTTTATGAACAATGTTGTTTTGAGATTTATGGTTACAATAATATACATATTTTATTACCTTGGTTAATCAATATTTTGAGTGATTATTACTGATTAGAAGGTTATTATTATCATTTATAATAATCTAAATAACTTTTATTAATCCATTAATAAGTTAAAGGTTATTTTCAAATAGTATAAGGATAGTAGTTTAAGCATGTTATCGACTAATGATTATTATAAAGCATTTGTGCTTAGACAATATGCATAATTCTATGAAAAGTTACTATGGATATTTCATTATTAAATAGTTGTGGGAGACATATTTGTGTTTTTAGAGCCTTAACTAAAGTCAATAATTATTTGGTTAGACCTATGCATCCAATATCTAACTAGAGGGTCGAATGCATTGATAATGGTAATTATGCTTAGTATTGTAAAATTTTATCATAGAAAAATTACCATCCTTTAAATGAATAATGGAGTTATAATGATTAGTTAGACTTTTATGAAGCTAATATTACATTGCATAGTGAATAGGAAGGTTCGAGATTAGAGATTTTTATTTGGCATTGACTTGTGAAATAGGCTATTATGTAAGCCATCATTATGTGGGAGTGGTGACATAGTATTTTGGGGAATATTTCCTCAGTCTATGGGAGTTAGTTTTATAGTTCACTAATTATATTGTTATCTGAGAGTTATAAATTTTTCATGATGGAAAAAAGGGAAAACTATGTGTTTCTTTAGTTAAATTGCATACATTGAATGAGGGAGAATCTTGGCAGTGAAGGGATGATAATAAGGAGGCAAAGGGAAGTGAGAAGGTCATAACATTTGATGACTCAGAATAGTGGGTAGAGTGAAGGAAAGGGAGAATCTTGAGTCTATTCTCTAAGGTAAGAATCAATTTTTGGATCTCAACCACATTGGTGATGTATTTGAATTCTTAGATGATAGAATACATGTATTATGTGTGCGATTACATGAAAGGGTTTTTAGTAGTTTATTTATACTATAATATATATTAAGGTAGATATTTGGCCTTGTAGATGGCTTGGCCATTCATAGAACTAGATATATATCCTTTAAAACCCTAAAAACCTAATGCCTAAGGCTATAAAAAGCCTATATAATTTTGGTTGAGTGAATTAAATTTATGTGTTATGTGAAAAGCTAAGATGTTGGTGTGACTAGAAATTTAGGTTTGATTTTACCTCTAGAGGAAATAGATCTCATAAAATAAAATAAAAAGATCATTTTGACATTTATTTTAGAATTTATATGATATAAATACACATCCTCTAGGGACTCCACTATGTGTATAAGTAATTTGGCAAATTAAAATGAATTGGATTGTTTAAATTTTGGGTATTTCTAAAATAAAAATATGTACTCATATATAAGGGTACACATATACATCTTAAAGGTATTTATTGACTTGGAGTATATATACATACCAAAGTATATGTAAATATATTGTATATATGAATGTCAATTCAATTTGAGATGTTGTGATGATTTTCATTATGGATTCAAATATATATAAAGGCAAACATTGGTATATTCTAGTTGCCTATGCATATATAAATTTATATAAATGAAATATTAATAATATTTATATAGTGCAAGTTGATTAAAATACATATAGTTTTTAGTGGTCTTATTACTCATCTTGAAATCAATACAGACACTTAGTCAAATCATTAATGGTCTAATATATTATCTATATTTTCTATTTGCATTTTGAATGTGGACAATGTATATATATATTATAACTATTTAAAGATGTGACTAGAAATCAGTAATTTAGTATGACATACATATACATATATACATAATATCTACACATTGAAACTCTCATATACACTCAGTTAAGATGTACATGTTTATGAGTTATAAATTATATATTAGGGCTGCAAGTTGACTGATCCATAATTGTCAATATAAAGTGAAATTGTATATTATAATGGAAGAGTTGACTTCATTAGTTGTATGATTCTTGTTTATAAAAATCATGATTAATGAAATAATTAGATTAATATAATTGAATTTATTACATACTATTTTGTATATGTTTAAGTTATTCATTTGATTTTATGTGATACTTTAGTTAGTGGGAAGAGTTAATATATGTATGTCATAAACTATACATATCTTTACTAGTTATTGATTGGGTATATAAATATATTGAATACATGAATTAATGAGCCATTATAAACATAACATATGTATACCATGTATCTATATACACACTCATCAAATGAATAATGTAGGATTAAATAAATAAATAAATAAATAGGAGTGTATTTAGTCATCATGACTATGTTTTTGAATATTTAATGAAACAATTAAATCTATGAATTTTGGGATTGAATACAAGTATTTGATGTTGTTGTATGAGATTGAAAAATCATTTTTGGTATGTGAATGTTAGGCTGAAAATTAATGTTATATAGTCATAAAATGTGAAAATTGATAACTTAAGTGTGGCTAATGAAACCCAACCCATAAGTCCATCTTTCTTGCTTTCATGACCCTCATAGGCATCTTTTCACTGATTCCCAATCATCCATAGCCTTCTAAACCTAATCCTAGATTAGATAGACTACTTTTTCCATGAAAAATACATCCCCCCAAGCCCCATAAACTAAGGACAATAGTGCCCAACTTTGACAATAGTGCCAGTACCACTACTATATGCTTTCGACACTCCTATCCAAGTGCATTTTTAGCCCCAATGGTTAGTTCCTTCCAATTCCCCATAATTTTCCTTATCAACCTAATGTGAGAACATTAAAATCATGACCAATAGATCCTTATAAAATCCCATTCAAAGATCGTTTGGAAAGGGTTGGCAAATATCATAAAACAAGCAAGAATAAAAGCAAGATTATTTAGGCAATCTTCCCTACTCTCTACATACAATTAGATAATACACTTAAAAACTTATCCAAATCCTTACACAAGTCCCTATACACATCAATCACATCCAATTTAATATTTTTCATACTCATACACACTATTGCATAAATCACATCAAGTGGGAGAACTACATGTGTTTTGATCCCTCTTCAGAGTATTGGTATGTAGGCAACTCACCCACATAAGGGGTGTGGATCTATGTTTAGTGCATATTAAACACACTAACCCCCCCCCCCCCCCCCCCCCCCCCCCCTCTTCCTCAAATTTTGTCAAATCATGATAGAATCTAGGGTTTTAAGACTAAATCAGATCTACAAGGAGTTCTACAGACATCCAATAGTCAAAAATTCATAGGCAGGGTCACATAGACATAACAAATAAAACCTAAAAATATTAGGTCTCTTGGACAACAATGGTAAGAGTGGAATACAGCATTGGTTCCATTCCTATCTATTTTTTTGCTCCTATCCAATCATAAAATGAAGGCTAGATACTAATTTGTGATAATGTCCCAGTCCTGTACAGTAAATTTTAGACTCTGTCTTAGCCATCTCAGTTAATTTCTAGCTAAGTCTTATTTTCTATCCCTTATTAATATTTTTAGAAAGGTTAAAATCAATATCAAATTTATAAAAATTAGTAGCTTAATTATTTCATATTTATTTATTGATTTTACTACATATACCCTTTAACTAAATTAGGAATAATACACCAATATTCCCAAAATCATTAAATCATTTGGTGAATCTGACTTACTTCATTTACACATAAAAACCATAAAAACCCTAGGGTAAATTTCCCAATATTTTTCTTATATATTTTTTATTTTTTAACTACATAATAAAATCATAAATTAACATTAAATTTAAAAATTTTGTAGTAATTTTAAAATAATTTTCTTTCAAACCCTAGTTACCCATACTGAGTCCCAATATTTTTCCTATATTTTTTCAATTTTTTACTTGTATATTTAAATTAGAAATTTGCATCAAATTTTAAAATTTCATATTATTTTTTTAAAAATTAGCATTAAAAACCCTAGTTGCATGTAATATCTCCTATTTTCTTCTTAAGGTATCACCTTACATCTAAAATCAGATTTTAAAAATGGATCTCACTTATTTTTAAATATTTCTTACATTTTTATCAAATAATAAGGAGACCATACTTGGTCCTATCATGTACATGAATGATGAAGTCTACCATATGTTAATGAAAAGCTTCATTATTTCTCTTTCATGCTTAATTTTCATATTAAGATATGATATTACAAAATTTATTTCTAAAATTGCACAAGATTCTAATATTTCTTTTACATTCTCTCTCTCTCTCTCTCTCTCTCTCTCTCTCTCTCTCTCTCTCTCTCTCTCTCTCTCTCTCTCTCTCTCTCTCTCTCTCTCTCTCTCTCTCTCTCTCTCTCTCTCTCTCTTTCTCTCTCTCTATCTCTCTCTCTCATGCAAGATAATTTCTAAGTCTATTTTTTTAAACATATTAGACATATCATAACACATGTAAAAGATTTTTATGAATTAATTCACCATTCCATGTTCTCTACCATTTTATTTATATCTCTCAGATGGGAAAATTTTCAATTTTATCATGCTAAACATATTAAAAATGTCATAGCACATGCTAAATTTCTTTATGCATTCATGCACAAATTCATACTTTGTATCCCTTGATTGTTATTTATCATGTGGAATGATCTTTATAAACATATTTTTATACAAATTATAACTCTAATTTAATGAATTTCATACCAAATACATGGTTTATACCTAGAGGATCCATTGCATAAGCTAATAACCACCTGTCAAGTTTCAATGTCATATCTTATGCATAGGAAACAATTTCCTTCTCCTCCTCTCCCCTAAGAGGGTGATAACTAATTTACCTCAAGCCAATTCCATGATATCACCCCTCCAAAGGTGAGGTATCATATAATATTGTTCTTAATTCATATATTTATCATATAGCTTCTTCACACCCTCTTTAACATATGTGCTTACATGTTCAATTGGAAACAACTTGGGTTTGCACTTGTGAGACTCTAAGGTATCAAATCACTAGTATGATCAAGTTAATTTCATATTTAAAAAAATAGAATAAACTATTACATGAAAATATCACAACATTGGAAAATTAAATTATAATATAAAATCCTCAAAATCACTCTAATCTCAATCATGTATATACACCTTCACCTAGTCAATTGGTTGCAATCAATGTTATATATCAAAGAGAGAAATCACAAAAAAGTAACTCTACAACTAGTGATTCAAAAATCATTAAAAGATAAAATAATATTTCAAGTGAGGTAATAAGATAAGTAATTAAATATAAGTTGATCAAACTACCTCCTCTACATCCAGTGAGAAACCCCAGATATTATTGTGCATATCATAGAATGCATGGACATCACACAAATTCATGTTTTGCATTGAAATAACATATACAATAGATAATTACTAATGAGGAACCTATGCAAGGTAAATAAATCAAACAATCCATAGTGACACAAGAATACATTCACAAAGGGTCAAATTCAGAAACACTACAAAAGTGGTTACCAAAGCATAACTTAGAACAACAAAAGGATCAAAAAACAAAATCAGGGTAACAAACAGTATCACAATAATAGGTAAAGAATGAAAAATATGCAAATATACCTCTCCAAAATGAGGCTTAACTTTAAAATAAATAAGGGTTTAGTCAAAAATATCTATAATAGTTTGAGTATCAAGGTCAGGTGTTAGGCAAGTAGGCTTTAGGCATCACTACTCCTATTCTAGTAGTTGATAATGTTTGTCACTAGGGTTTGGGATTTATCAAACATCCTAAGGAAAATAATTAATAGACATAGTTCATTAAATGAAAAGATCTAGATACAACAAAAGTCAACAATAGTATTCCATTGGTTCAAAATCAAGATGATAATCATTAGTGGAATAATATAGGTTATTATGATTTCCAAGATACCAATAATGAATCTAAATATTCAAAGTCATATTCACAACCATTCCCTTGTGCTTCAAAATCATACATTATTCCTTTGATTGATACAATACACCATGATAGGGAGCCTCCCATGAGACTCATCGATTAGTATCACCTTCTTTCAGCCTTGATTATACATAATTTTTCATAATTACTTGTATATAATTTCTTTTCAATTTATTTTATAGTATTCTTTTGATTGATTGTACATAGATCAAAATCTCAAAAATTCAAAAACATTCAAATGTTTCAAAATACAAAAACATGAAAATAATTCAAAAATACCAAAAATATTTTGATTATATGCATCATCCATGTTTTACATTTCTACTATCATTCTAGACTTATATTTGTTATTCTATGCTATTATTTGTCAATTTATCTACATTACCATGATTCACTTGATCTTATTTGAGTGTGTGCAGTGACATCCAAATCCTTGATTTCTTCACTCTACCCATTGAGGGGGCATCCTATTTATACATTTAAGACACACATCGATATACATACCCATTGGGGGCATCTTTTACATGACTACAACATCTAGGTTATGTCATTCCTACACCACACACTCTAGTTAACATGATTATGTACATTATTTACTTGCTTACATAGATTAATCCATCCACATCTCATTAGTATATATATCTTGTTTATTTCTTAACATATACCTAGTCTTACACTACATGTCTTGCATACCTTCAATTCTTTCTTTAATTAGTTAGATGAGATTGTATTTATAGTTTTTACATGTTTTCCTTTCTTTCTTTATGTAGATAGATATGATTGAATTGTCTCCTATATGTGCCTTAGGACATTTTATAATGTCCTTTACTTTTATTCTTGTGTTTGCCATAGAACACTTGCCAATGTCCTTTACTTGTACTCTTTTATGTGTTATATATTTCAAGCCAACCTTAATTGTTCCAATTATATGTGTATGTAGGATTTGAACATACCTTGTATGCTTGTTTGTTTGGCCCCTTGGCCACCCTTGTATGCTTCTTAATTATTTCCTTGTGTGTTTGTTTGCTTATTTTCTTCTCATTGTTTGCAATTCTATGATCCACATCATGCATTATCTTACTTTTTTAGATGCCATGATGGAAATCATGCTCCATCCCTCCTTGAAAAATAGAAACTAACAATTAATTAGACTTTTAGTTCTAATTCATTAAATTATACATGTTATTACATTATTATATCTATCTAGGCATACCCCTATTGATCTAAAAATCTCTCATTAAAAACCATGTTATATCTTAAGATATCATGTTGATTATCATTACTATATCATGTATCTTTGTTGCATAACACACTTGTAGGGCTCTTTCTTCTGAGGGTAGTCATTATAGGGTCTTCATTCCTAACCTCAAAAGAGGGGGAAACAAATAGGGGTTTTGTCACAAAGATCAAAGCTCTTAATGGTAAAAAGAGGCAACATTCAAAACACTCAGAACAATAACCAGACATCAAATCAAATAGAATAGACTAGGTAAATAGTGAAAATGTTAAAATAGTCATCATATTTAGCCCAAAAAAATAGTTCCAAGATTGGACTACAACCTTGGTACCACTAGTGTCCATTTTTGGTGATCCTATCCAAATAGACAAAAACTAGACTTTCCAGAAGTAGGCAAAAAATTAGGTTTAAATACATTTTTTCATAGTTAGATCAGTTAAAAATCAATAGTTTTCAATACACTTTCACTCAAAGAATCTAGATATAAGGGGTATCGTACATTACATGATGGTTCTCACTTCTAGTTTTAGATATGATAGTTGATATAACTTATAGATCATAATCCATGTTTCAGACACCAGTGATTGGGTGCAATGTGTATAGCATATTTGTTTTATTTTCTTTCCAAGTTTAGTATTACCCAGACATTCTCAGTAGTTACATGCCTTATTCCATTTTTAGGTGGTTGACATCATTTTAGAGTGGCTTTCATACAAGCCTAACCTCCATATTTTATAATGGATTTCATATAAGCCTAGTGCACCAATTTTGGAGTGGCTTTCATACAAGCCTAATCTCCATCTTTTAGAGTGGCCAAAAGTGGCCTAGTTTTCAACATACATTTGTCTATCCATGCTAACATATTTAGATCCTAGTACATTCATGGGATTTAAGAGAAATCTCATAAAACACACATTTCATATAGGTATCAATTCATAACTTCACTTCATGGGGCAATAATGGATCTAAAGGACTAGCTAGCCTTTGTATTCTTCAACCACCTATTCAGAGGGATTGGACACATAGTCCAAACATCAATTAGCACATGTATGATCACCTATATTCACTTAGTGGTAAATTATGAAGCCAAAGGGCTAGCCTTTGCATTCTTGAGCCATTTTTAAGGAATTGAGCACTCAACTCCATTCATGATATTACTCTTGGTTCAACACACATCCAACATCACTTAACATCACAATAGGTTTTATATTGGTCTATGTACCCAGTGAGATGTATTCATTCATTTCTCTTCCTCTCTCTCTTACCAAGATTTGTATATCCTTATTTTAGATATAGCATATCTAGTAAGACCCGATCTACTCTTTATTTTCTCTTATAGATTCACACTTCATAACATGCTCTCTCTACACATACCCATTATCACATAGTTTCATGAGCTTCACCTTTATAGGTAAGTTCAAGTACACTTTTTATTTTTTATTTTATCCTAGTATTTCACTTTTTTGCATCACTAAAATAAATGGGGGGGAATTTTAGTCATATAAAATGTGAAAATTGGTAACTTGAGTGTGGATAATGACACCCAACCCATAGGTCCCTCCTTCTTGATTTAATAACCCTTATAGGCATCTTTTCACTAATTCCCAATCATTCATAGCCTTTCAGACCTAATCCTAGCTTAGCCAAAATATTCTTTCCATGAAAAATCCATCCCCCTATGCCCCATCAACTAAGGATAATAATGCCCAACTTGGACAACAAAGTCAGTGCCACTACTACTTTTTTTTGGCACTCATATCCAAGTGTATTTTTAGCCCCAATAGTTAGTTATTTTTGGTTCCCCATCCTTCTCTTTGTCATCCTAATGTAAGCACATGCAACCCATGACTAATATATCCTTATAAATCCCATTCAAAGATCATTTGGAAAGGTTTGGAAAATATCATAAATCAAGCAAGAATACAAGTAAGACTACTTAGGAAATCTTCCCTATTCTTTGCATATAGCCAACTAATACACTTAAAAGCTTACCCAAATCCTTACACCAATCCCTATCCACCTTAATCACATCTAATTTAACATTTTTCATACTCATAAATACTATTACACAAAGCACCTCAAGTGGGAGAACTACATATGGATTGATCCCTCTTCAAAGTATTGGTATGTAGGCAATGTGCCCACACAAAGGGTATGGATCCACATTTAGTGCATCTTACACACACTAACCCCCCCTCTTCCTCAAAGTTTGTCAAATCATGATGGAGTCTAGGGTTTGAAGACTAAATCAGCTCTATAAGGAGTTACGTGGACATCCAATAGTCAAAACTTCATAGGTAGGGTCACACAGACACAATGAAAAAAACATAAAAAGCTCAGGTCTTCTAGAAAATAGTTGAATAAATAGACCACAATACTAGTGCCACTAGTGTATTATTTTGTCACTCTTATACAATCATAAAATGAAGGCCAGATCTTAATTTGTGATAGTGTCCTAGTCTTACATAGTGAATTTCAGACTTTGTCTCAGTTGTCTCAATCAATTTCAAGCTAAGTTTTATTTTCTATCCCTTATTACTATTTCTAGAAAGGTTAAAATCACAATTAAATTTATACAAATGAGTATCTTAATTATTACATATTTATTTACTAATTTTACTACTTAGACCCTTTAACTAACTTAAGAATAATACACCAATATTTATAAAACTATTAAATCATGTTATTAGATGGATGAAATAACATTTAATTTACTTTTTGAGATTAAATTTTAGTCTAAAGTATGAAATATACCCTAATGATATGTTCTATTAAGGACTATACTTGTTTCTATTTATTACTTATATAATAAATAAGATTATTTGAGATTCTTTGCATTACATTTGATGGACAAAATGGATGTATATGATTATTTTTGTACTTAGCATATTTTATGTCTACTAATGGGAAATAATCCAATTGATTCTATTTATTTTGTATATTATGTTATATTTAATAAAATCTTGCATTTATGGCACTAAATAAGTATTGAGATATAATTCAATAGCTTAGTTAGCAACAACAATACAAGATGAGGTGTAATCTGATCAAGTGGTGTGTATGAATTTTACTTATCCTTGAGATCATTAACTATTTGAGAACTTTGGACAAAGTAATGTTTTAGTTAAACATTGTTATTTCATATGTTTGATTTACATGTTTGTGCAATATCATGTTAGAATGGATTTTCTTTATGGTACACATCGTGTATAAGTTATATTACAATACACAAATACTATCTTGTCTCTCTAGATTCCCACACCATCAATATCTACCCATTTATTAAGGGAGAAACATTCCCTAGCTGGGAGATTATGTGGGGGATCAACAGTTTGTGGTTGGTGTGTAAAATCATTCAGATGATGCTCTCTCTCCCCACAATAATATTTCATTAGAGACTACACTTGAGAATACCATAGGATACTTGAGTTCATTGAGACTCATGCTCCATGGAGCCTTGTATCTTTTATTATATTTATTATAGTGACATTATTCTTGATGAAATTGTAATATTTATTCATATGTACATTGATATTAGTGGCTATAATATTGTACCAACCATGGTTGAAATTATGTATTTACCTTTTAAAATAAATGTATTTAAATTTATTAATTCAATGTTGTACTTATTTTTTAAAATTATTATCATGGTGATCAATATCTAAAAATATTTTTACATGTCTATTTATGTTTAACCTTGTTAGTGCATTTAGCTTGGATCACTAGTTATATTTCTCATGTTGAAGTCTAATATTTGAATATGTGTAGTTAATTTTTTTCTAAATACTCTATTATGGTAAATCCTAGTGGGGATGTTATAGCTTATGTTTAGATCAATTGGTTAACTTACCTAAGTTATACATATTCATTATTTCTATTCATTAGACCTAGGCCTTTTATTTATCTCTAAAGGTTTAATTAGTAAGAATATGGATGTGGACGTAGATCTAGTTAGATGCAGTGAGAAGTTTTAATTGGTTCTTGTATATAAGAAATAAGCTATTTTATAGTGATGGAATTATGTTGTTATTATCCTTCTAATTTTTTCTCTTGTTTATGTGCATTTTGAGAACACAAAATAGGAAGAAACATAGTATAAAGGAGGAGGTTTCTAAAATTTGATTATATGAATAAAAACCAATTTTGGGCATATAATTATAAACAACATGGTGTTTTAGTTATCCCTCATTCTAGCATGAGCTAAACTATTGATGTAAGTTTAGGCTCAAATAGTTGACAGAATAATCACTCTCATTTTAGGATCACAAAATGAACCTAGGGCACGATTTGTAGGTTGACAAAGTGGTGGAATAATATGTTTAGATAAATTTTATTGTTACTTGTTTCATATTCCTTCCATATGATCAAGTTAACACCAACCAAAACATATTCAAAACTAACCTAGCATGTATATTCATTATAAAGATATATTAAAAACATAAAATGAGAAGGAAAGGTAGGGTAGGGTAGAAAATAAACTTATATATTTCACATTGAGATAATTTTTATAAATCAAACACCTTATGAGATTTAATAAAAACAAGCCAATGTTTATTAAGCTTAACATTCACATAAACTTTAATAAACACAACAAAAGATAATAAAGAACATATGTTTGTGAATAAAAACCCACAATATCTTATTTTAAGATAACTAATAATTAATTTTAAAAAAAAAACATTCATCCATTTAAATTGAATTTAAACAAAGCTAGCCATAGATGTTGGAAGAATAGTCAATAACTCAATCTAACTAATTCGTAATAAATAAATTGAATATCATGTAGTGATTACCATAATCTACAACATTAAATAGATTTTGAGAAATAAAAGAATTGAAAACTCACAAAACATCCAAAATATTTCTTAATCATGCTAAGTCTCTAAAATATACTTTCTCAATAAAATGTCTCAATGAATGTATGCATAACAAAGAGATGGGTCTTTTACACATCTAAAAAATAATTCTGCATGAAATTGAAACTCTATTTCTAAACTAAGACTAAATATTAAAAAATTAAAACCTAAGTTATAAAAAAATATGTATATTTTATAAAAAAATATATTAAAAACTAGACTTTGACTTCTCCAAGTCCATACGAATGTATCACTAGTGAACTAGCTCTTCAACTAGACATTTGATTTCCTATGTAAACTTGTGTACATAGATGCCAATTCTCATAAATTATAGAGATATAAATAATAAGTTTTAGAAATAGGAGTTTAGATCTAGTTATTAGTAAATCATGATAGTTTAAGGTGCCTATAAGATAAACTCTAAAAGTAGTATCATTTTCTATCTTTTTCTTGGCATATGTTAAAAATTTAATGACCTGTTGACACCTCCTCTATTTTCTCGAGTCACTTTTTTTTATTGAATGAGACCACCAAATTATTAATTAAACCTAAAAAAATAATGGAAATTTTTTTTTTTATCAATGGTGAAAAAATATAACATATTGGTCTCTGTAAACATCTCAAAATATTTTCTCTGAAAGCATTTATGGATGACATTTCATCACTCAATTCGATGAAGCTTCCTCCAATAAATTCCTAGTGTACATAATGAATGTTTTTCATAAATTAGTATCAAATACATTCATGATTTTGATATTTTAAATCATAAATCTCCTAACCACATGAGCAATCATCTCTACAATTATTTATATCTTAGTGATCTCATTTAAGTAAATTTAAATTTAATGAGTTAGTAGGTGATCCTTAACCTTGGTTTATTAGATATTTAGTAGTAAATTGAAGATATAATTTAATTAATTTTGCATCTTATCTAATATGACTTGGTAATTTATTAACTTTTATTCCTTATTTATTCTTATAACCTTATTCTTCATCCCTTTGACTACCTACCATGTGACTTAATTTTATATTTCATAACTAATTTAAGGTCTTTTTACAACTTTTCATTAATACTAGAATAATCCAAATATCTAGCTACACTTTTACTCTATATTTTATATTTTTTTCAAGGTGAATATATCCTCTCTTTATTACATATAAAAAAGGTTATATCATTAGTTACTTTCTTGGTAGTTATTATTTTCAATTTTATAATAACCTTCTTAATCTTTAGTTGGATCCCACATTCATTTTGAATTATTAGATCACGTATCAGGGCCTTTACGAGTTGAATTTTATTTATCTAATCTTATTTGGAATCACATCCTTTGTGTTTTCCTATCCTGGTGAGTTTTATGGAAAATGGAATTATGACATAGGATATGGATGGGGTAAAAATGATCATAAGATAACTAATTACCAATGAAAGTGAAGTAGGAATAGGCAAAGAGTAAAAAGTAGGTAAATAAATGAAAAATGAAAGTAGAATGCTGAAAATATTTTGTAATAGTTTTTAAGAAGGTGTAGGTATGAGGATGAAACATTTTTTTATATTATGCACAAGGAGCTCTAATGAGGATGAAATAGTCATAATAATCCTTATAGGAATCATCTTTGTGAGGATCCTAACACTAAAACAATAGTATTATAAGTATTCACATATAATCCTTCAATATATGTCATCATGGGAACATGATAGTTTTTAATTGGATCTAGTGGCTTTGGTTGTGTCATTGTAACTTCTACAGAAGTTTGACCCATTACTTCATGGCAAAGTTGTAGAAATAAGTCGAAGTGGAGAGGTCATAATGCAATTAAATATTGAATTTATCACTAGAATATTGATTGGAACCAATTAAATTAACTTAATTGAAATGGATACAATTGTGTCCTCTATTTCCTATACCATTATTATGGAATAGGATTTAACATTTTTAGTACCTAAGGAAACATGAGATATTTTAGATTGCCTAGTATATACATGTGTAAATCTTGGCATAAAAGTGAGGATTGTGGAAACATGGAATGTAACTTGAATTATTTTATTTATAAAATGGGAAGTATAAATTGTATCAAAATATAAATCAATGAAAATAGGTGGAGTGGGTACAGATGTCACAAATGCATATGAAACATGAGGGGACCTAGTTACCTAAGTAGTTGGAGCCAATAAAGAGGATGGTAAAATTAAAGATGATTAAACTAAAGGTATACCTTGTACTACCTTTCTATTAAGTTTTAGATTAGTTTTCTATATCTCTTCTTTTACTAATGACAACTAAACATCTAGACTCTCATCAAGTGTTTTCTTTTTTTGAGGTTGAGGCCTTGATGGTGAACTAATTAGTCATGATTCTTTAAAATTATCTCTTACCTTCTAAATGTTCTCTGTATTGAGATAATATTGATAATTTAGGTGTAATAATGAATAGTATGTTACATTAACCTTCTATCTTAATGCATGAATTTTCCTGATAATATTCCCCTTGGGGTCCTAATCTCTCAAATCATGATCATTAAATTTGAAAGACCCTTTATGTATTGATAATATCAATATGGAGGGATAATTGTTATAAACAACTATTCCTATCTTTATTGGAATGAGTGGCCAATGTTTTTGCTATCTATGCTTGAAATTTTTATCAACTTACATGACATAATGATGTACAATTTCTTAATAAACCAATCTATATAGTACACAATATGGAAGCTTGAGTGGGGAAGACAATAAAAATTAAATTAAAATTATAGTTAATAATTTATATTATCAATATAATATATTTTAATGACTCTTTTTTTCATCAGATTACATGGGGCGCTCATTTATTGCTTAATACACAAGGGGATATACATAATTAAAAATTCCTTTCATTCATTTTGATAATGATAGATATTGATTTTTTTGTATGTAACACATGAATTGGGGAGCTATTATAATTATTAAATTTGGGGAAATATTCATGATTGAAATTCACCTTAGTGTATCAATCATTGACCAAGTAGGACATCATGTAAAACTTGTGTCTATATTTGACACCTTAAAGCTACTATTTTAAGTTATTTGAAATTATCTACCCCAAATATATTTTATTCCTTTCATTTAGAATCATGTAAATAAAATGGACCAAAAATTTGTTTACATGAATCATATAAAAGGCCCCATATGATGTGTTTATAAGATCCATGCCTACCCTGAATCTCATCTCAAAATTTATAATTGTATATACATTAATATATCCTCTATTTACCCAGTGATCTTGGTATTATTCAAAATATTTTATAAATTTAATTACATCATTTCATTCAATAAATTTTAGGGTGACCTCCTAATTGTATATGAAATTAGGAAATGGTATTTTATAATAAATTTTGAAAGTAACCCCAAAAATAAATGCTACCATATTGTTTAGGTTGGAAGAATGAATCACATCATCTTTGAGAATAAAATATTTTAATACATTATTCCATATATCAATGCATGTAAATACCTTTGGTTTGTTTATCACTTAAAGAATACTCACTTTTTGCATAGCCACCAAATCATCTTAATATTTAATATCATCATGCATGAAACATTCATCACTTGATATAGATTGAGCCTTATCTATTAATAAAAATAGAAAATTATAATTGTCATTTGGAATAATGTTTAACTTATTTCTCTTAAGTCTTGCTAAAATCTTGATGTGTCCATCTTATATTTTATATGAGATTCATGTGCTTTCTATGAAGAGTGGGGTGATTTCAATGTGGTATTTAAGTCTTGACCCTTCCACCTATGAATATAATATTTAATATTCATATTTATATTATTTAATAGGTTTAATTTTATCCTATAAATAAATAACCACCATAATATTATTTTTATTTTTAAAACCACTCCTTCACAAGAGTCATATGATGGAAGGCTCTAGATTTGATTAACCATGCATCATTGCATGAGTGTGAGCTTGTGGTTGAGAGATATAAAACTCTATATCCATAATTTTAAATTCTCCACATATTCACTCTACAAATATTCTTTAAATTATTTATCTTTCCACAATTCCATCATTTATTCAAGGGTCACTCTAAAGTCTTTGATATATACTTAGATTTCGAGTGTTTCTCCCAAATATAAATTGCATTGTTATTGTGAGTATCCTTTCATAGTTAGATTGTAATTAGTATGATAAATTTACATAATATTTCACCTCATATCCACTAATAAAAATTTTCCACTACATCTTCTCACTTCAAATTTGATGTAATTTTTGGGATAGACATCAAAAAATTACCCCAAAAGTCTTGCAAAGAGCACAATAACGTGATACACCTTTCTTAATCATCCATATTTACATCCATAAATGTTAACTTGATTAACATAGAATTAATCCATTTATGTGTTTTCAAATAGGTCATTATCATTCTTTCATAATGACTACAACTTATTTCACAAGAAAACTTTATTTATCAGTGACTTGTCCTAGGCTAAAGTACCCAACTTGTCCCATAGAAGCTTCACATTACTTTGTTTGATAGATTCATTAAAAATAAATCTAAGAAAAATATATTAATTTAACTTCCCACTTTACTATCAACTTTATCCCACTCTTACAGTTTCATTCCAATAGGTGCAACATCTACTATGGCAATGCATTGATATTTATCCACAAAGATATCTTCATTTTTGAGCTTTCACAAATAAAAGTTATGACCATTTAATAATAAAATATCAACAAAATTGATTCTAGTCATATTTTTCACAATATTATATCTCAAGACTCCCACTACAAGGAAACTATTTATCACAAGCTTTACCAAATTCTACAAAGGTTAAAATGAGTCTCTAATATCATTATTTTGGGGATAGGCTCATGACATGATAAATAAGCATAGAGGAAAGTTTTTATAATGTGAATTTAACGTCAGTAGATAAAATTAAAAGTACACATATAGATGCACAAGATTAAATTTTACTTGGGAAACCAATTTTGGGTTAAAAACCCTAACACATTAACTTACTTCAATTATAAGATAAAGTGGGTGTCTTATAAGGTTATGATCAAGTCTCAAAGTTGTGTCTCCTATATACATTGATTTATTGTATATCTAAATTATAACACTTGAAAATTTGTATTAAAATATTTAAAAACTTTTTTTATGCATATCCTATGTAATTAGATATCCAATATAAACTTATTAAGAATAACTATGTCTTATACTAGACACTTCACATACACAATTGTAATTTATAATAATTTTCATGCAAAAACTATTGTGAGAATAGAATAATGATTAACACTCCATATAAATTTCAAGTTAAATCAACAATAATACATTTATAATATTATTTATTATGTCATATGTAGTTATAAAAAATTAAAATTCCTTCAACTAACCTTTCATTGCTCTGCATGTTATATAGCCCCTTGAAACACCTTATTGTAACTAAACCAATGAGAACCACTTTTAAATCTTCCAAAGTGTAACCAAAAATATGTAGATAATATTTTCAACTATTACATCATCCTCACATGATGTAAAAATTGTAAATTTTCCAAACATAATATCTATGCAAGATTGCACTATCAAATACATGTGAAAAACACCTTGCACAATGCTAAATGTGCACACAATTACTATTTTCTAGATTAATGAAAATTTGAGATGTTTCTAAATAATATAGTGATCCAATAGTACACCTAAAAATTAATTAAATGAAAATCCAATTGTCATAAATATATTGAATATATAACAAGCCAAGCCACACAATTTCATCTTTAGATATATTGCACAACTTGTTAGTTTCAGAAGTGTTGGCTCATCATTTTCCCCCATAATTTCACATGCATAGGTTTGTAACATTCAATATAAAAAGGGACCCATATTTACACATTTAAGCTTTATTTACATCATGTATTTAATTTCACCTAGAATAATTACTCATGACCAAATGTTTCCCTAGGATCCTCACATGATATGTCTTAGAATGGTTCCCTTCTATACTTGAATGATATGTTGATAGATTCCATTCATTGACATGTTTTTGGTAAATTTTTCAATCCATGTTAGTCAAAAAAAAATTTAGAAGTTTAATGAGTAAAAAAATAACCTAATGAATGTAATTTTAAATATTTTTTAGGTTTCAAACCATGATTATTAAAATCATGATAATATGCATTACAACAAAAATTGTACAAATGTTTCAAGCATGGATTATTGCCAATCCTTGCTTATTAAATAATATTTTCAAATCATCATTAATGTTGAGGATTAACTAAATAATTTAAAATAATTAGCCACTAATTTAACCCCAAAATTTTTATTCTAATGTGAATGAATTGTAATGATTTGTGCTTTGTCTGTCAATATCCTATTCATCTACTCTGTAAATCCATTCTAATAATGAGTGTATAGAGTCATTTTTCTATCTTTAAATAATTGTATACCTACATAATTATTTAAAATACTTGGATAATTACTCATCCATATTTTCCATGCACAACCCCTTGATTAGATTCTCCATTTGGTTCTCTATATGGGATTTGAACTCCTTAAATTTATTAAGAACTTTGAATTTCATCAAAATGAAGTATCTCTAGGTATTTCTAGTGAAATAATATATGAAAGTCACATTGAAAGAGACTTTCTCAATTATGGGATGCCCACTAATCTAAATACATCATTATGTATCACTTTTAATATTTTACTTGCCCATGCAATACCTTTTTATAAGTTTACCCACCTCTAATTTCCATAGATGCAATGCTCATAAAAGTCAAAATCCAAAGGAATTTTTTTCCATTATTTTCATCATATCCTTAGTCCACAACATGTAGATAACTTTATAATTAATTTTTTTTAGACTTTGATGCCATAGGATTATTTATTCTACAAGATGCAAGGTGTATGTTCTTACTTCAAACTTGGGCTCAGGAAGAATAGATTTATTACATATTATGCTTAGATTTATTACATGTGATGCTTACTGAATCCCATCAAGTTTGAGTAGAATAATTTTGTCCACTCATTTTTCCAATACCATGGTTTCAAACACCATATTTAAATTATCTCTAATGAATTAGACCTAGATACTAGCATCATTTAATTTTATTACAAATATCAAATTCTTTACAAGGCTAGGAATGTGAAAAACACATGGGAGAGTCTTGATCCATCCACATCTAAATATCAACTTCACTCTTCATATTTATATGATTTGGTAGGTTGAATTTACTACTATAAATACATCAAAACCAAATACTAATCTCTTCATACACCCACTCCTTTGTATTAGTCATATTATAAAAGGCTCTAAATTTGATTAACCATGCATAATTATTACAATATATACATCTCCATCTCCATCACTAGAGAGCTTATCAATTCATAATTATGCAGTATCATATGGGTTTCCATTCTCCACAATATTTGATTTATATTTAAACTTAAAATTACTCATATTTCCATAGTTCTATAATTGAATCGAGGATCTATTACAATTCTTTGATCTACCCTTAGACTTCAGGTGTTTCTCTTGAGTATTTAACTTATATCATTCTTGTGATTATCCTCCCATAATTATAGTGTCAATAGTATGATTAATTTATTTGTAATTTTTGTTGGAGAGTTTTCATGATGATGTCATAGTGGTGTCATAGAAGTTCTCTATTGAGTGGATGAAGTGCCTTGATAGTTTATGTGACAATGACAAAGTGTGTAATGTGTTTGTTCTTGTATGCTTGAAGCTAGCCTAGTTGATCTTCAGAGTTTGACTAATCAGAGGTGTTTAGGGCTGAATATGGTGATTTGATCATGTGTAATAGGTACCTATTATGTTATCTATGATTAGAGAGCTTATGTGCATAAGGGAAATTCATTTGGTTGATCATAGTTTTTATCTAGACACTTTAGGTCCAATGGTAGAAAATCTAAGTTAGCAATTTGATGACATCACCATTTCCACATGTAAATGAGTCAAGGGGAGTTGGTCATATGGTTTTGATCATAGTATTCCCTAGTTTTTATGTACCAGATCTCAAGTCATGCATTGAAGTGCAGTCAAAGTTATGAGGGTGCAAATTTGGCTTCTTAATTAGAATTCATTATTTTCCCATACTTCGACAAATTTGCAGTTGGCTAGAAAGAGTTGAGTAATCATGTTGATGAGGTCAACATTCACACACATGGACATTTCAAGAAAATGTGATCATATGGGTTTGTTTAATTTTAGACCTAGTTTATTTGGGCTTAATTTTAAATCATGTAATTTAGCATGTCAAATTATATGCATATGCAAAGTTTGGCTCCCAAGAAGTTTGATTGTGTTTTCCCATACTTAGCTAATTTTAAAATGAGGTAAAAAGAGTGAAGTGAGAATTTTGATGGTGTTATGTCTTTCACATGTGAAGGTGTCAATATTATCTGATCATATAAGTTTGTTCAGTTTTGAGCATAGATGTTTTGTGTTAAATTTGAGATCATGCATTGAAGTACAATAAAATTTATGGATGATCAAAGTTGGTTTCTCAGGTAGATTTATACATGGTTGGCTCTGTGATAGAAGATTTTGAGAAGGCACTTTTATGGCATTATATCTCATGTGTGTGAGAGTTTCAAGAGTATTATGTCACATGGCTAGATTCTCCTATGTTAGGAGATCATCTAGTCCAAATTTGAGATCCAGAATCAAAGTACAGAAGTTATTAAGGATAAAAAATGGCTAATTAAGCTTATTGACAGGGTCCCCATAGTCATTTTTTAAAGATTTAAAGCTCAATAAAGATCAACAATGCATGTGGCTCTAAGATGTTAGGAGGTAGTGAGATAAGGATAAGTGCATGATGTTTAACATCTAACCAAAGGTACAAGATAATTATCCAATGGTGAGTAGGTGTTTTATAGTTTATTTAATGGTGAGATTTGATTGATAATGACCTAACTGATCCATAGAGATCAATAAAGTGCATTAAGTCAAATTTCTTAGATTGCATGATATGAGGTCAATATGATAGATGTTTAAAAGTTGGCTTTAGAAGTATATGCATTAAATCTAAGACAATATTGATGGTGTGAGAATGATATTAATCTAAGAGTTCATGAGATTTGAGCATTGTGTTTGAAGGATAATTGTGACTATTTGAATTCAAATATTTGAGTTTAACATAAGAAAAATTAGAGCTCTATATTTTAACCACCTCTTTTTATGGAACAATAATTTATTGGTGATGTTCCAATATCTAATTCATTGGGAGACATCAAAACAACATCAATATAATATCAAATATATTTCTTAGGTTATTTGTATAATAAAAAAAAACACATAGTCAACTTCTAGGATCAATGTATTTATCCGTACTCACTTCCAAATATTCATATCTCTCTCTCTCTCTCTCTCTCTCTCTCTCTCTCTCTCTCTCTCTCTCTCTCTCTCTCTCTCTCTCTCTCTCTCTCTCTCTCTCTCTCTCTCTCTCTCTCTCTCTCTCTCTCTCTCTCTCTCCTCTCTCTCTCTCTCTCTCTCTCTCCCTCCGTGTGTGTGTGTGTGTGTGTGTGTGTGTGTGTGTGCGCACACACACACACACACACACACACACACACACACACATGAATATTTGGAAGTGAGTATAGTTAAATACATTGATCCTAAAAGTTGACTATGTGTTTTTGTTTATTCTACAAATAAACTAAGAAATATATTTGAGATTATATTGATGTTGTTTCAATGTCTCCCAATGAATTAGATATTGGAACATGTTGTAGACACCATGAGCATGCTCTATGTGGTTTTTCAAGGTGTCGTCAATCTATCTTGAGTATGAACAATGGTTCAAAAGTTGATGCACAAGAGTTCTAGGAGTAGTATGTCACATGGTTAGATTATCATATGTGAGGAGATCATCTAGTCCAAATTTGAGATCCTACATCAAAGAATATAATATGTTATTGAGGATCAAAAATGGATACTCAAGATTATTGATAGGGTCCCCATACTTAGTAATTTTTGAAACATTTAAAGTTTGAGAAAGATCAATGGTGCGCATGGCTCCAAGATGTTAGGTGGTGGTGAGATGAGGATAGGTACATAATGTTTAAAATATAAGAAAAGGTACAATATAATGATCTTAAAACCATCAAGAATTTGTAAATTAGATTAAATGGTGAGCATTGATCGATAATGACCTGATTTATCCACATAGCTCGATAGAGTATGTTGATTCAAAGTTCCCAGATTGCACAAGATGAGGTCAACATAACAAATGTTTAATGTTTATATTTAGTGGTATATGAATTAAATCCTGGAAAATATATATGGTATAATATTGATCCTAAACTTAGAGTTCATGACATTCAAGCATTATGTTTGAAGGATACATGTGACTGTTCAAATTTAAATATTTGAATTTAACATAAGAAAAACTAGAGCTCTATCCTTCGACCATATCTTTTGATGGAAGATGAGTTTATTGGTTATTTAAAAATAAAAGTGGTAAAGGACCCTAAGGTACATCTATATATATATATATATATATATGGAAGTGAATATAGTCAAATATATTGAGCTTACAAGTTGACTGTGTGTTTATGCTTGTTCTGTAAGTGACCCAAGAAGGATATTTGAGCTTGTATTGATGTTGTTTTGATCTCTCATGATGAATTAGATATTTTAAAATGTTGTATACTCCATGAAGATTCTTTGTGAATTTTTTAAATGTGTGATCAATCTATATTGTAACAAAGCTTAAGAAGTTGACTATGTGTTCGTTCATTGTGACTGTGTGCATAAGGTCTATGTTTGAGTTATTTGAGCATATGTAGAAGTGAGATAAGTTGACTAAGATATTTTAAGGATGTCTAAAGAGACATAAGGAGTGGAACTATATATTTTAAATTGGTCTTGCATTCTTATTTTTCTCAAGGGAGTGCTGAAGGAGCAAATGGGTTCACAAGAAACCTATAAGGACTATAAGGGCCTTATTAAAAGGTGTAGTTTCTTAAGGGTGACCCATAGATGATATGGATGACCTATGTAGTTTTTAATAAGTTATATATTCATATGATAGATATATTAAGGGTTAATACATGCCTAATGGTTGACCAAAATGGCATTGATCAAGATTTCTCTATAAATAGTAGAACCAAAGATGATGGGTTCTAGACTTTTATTTGAGAGACTAAGGAGCAATTAGAGAGAGGATTGTGTGTCCTTCTATGGAGTGAAGGAGGGGTAGAGTTCCCTAAGGATGGGTTTAAGAGAATATCAGTTTGAGGACTATTTTTATGACCTATATGTCATAATTATATTGGTAGAATAGTTCTCTTATAGATTAAGAGTGAGTGAAAGTGAAGAGAGATAACCTGAGGTCCATCATCATGTGTTATTGGCATCAATTCAAATATGGAAGTGTTTTTCATAGGTTTTTTTGTGGTTTCTCAATATCTAAGGTGGTTATAACCTACTTATAAGTTAATACTTTCTAAAAATTTTGGTTGTTGTTACAACTCAGCTAGATAGGTGTAGTAGCACCTTGTGGGATTGGAGTCTCACTAAATAGGGATTGTAGTTCCTTGATTATTTGGTCTAAATTGGATCTTTTTATTATAAGAAATTATTATTATTAGAGGTTCTAGTGGGTTTTATCCCCCAAGAGGGTTTCCATCATATGTCATGTGTTATGTGATTGATCTTGCATTGTCTTTCTTTCTTATTGCTATGAATGATATGTATGTTTCATAAATGTTTATGGTAACTATTTAAGTATTTTTGAAGATAAAAATTAAATTTAGATTATTTGAGATCATTGATTTACCCCCCTCTTAGTGATTGTACCTCTAATAATTGTAACTCATGTTTATTGATGACAAAGATTCCACTAAATATTTTGACTTTAACTATGATTTAATGTTTGGGATAGACATCAAAAAAATATCCCATAAATGTTATAAAGAACACATCCATGTGAAACACATTTATTCATCATCCATATTTATATCCACAGATGATAACTTGCTTACCATGGTGTTAAAGACACTTATGTTCTCTACAACTGAGTCACCATAATTATTTCATAGAAAGTATAACTTATTTCAAAAAAAACTGTATTTACCAATTAATTGTCTTGGTAAAATGTGTCCAACTTGTCCCTTAAAATATTTTCAATATTTTCATCTTATACATTCATTAAAAATAAATATGAAAAAGCATAGTTTGATAGAGCTTCACACTTTCCTATCAACTTTATTCTACTCTCCTATTTTTATTTCAATGGGTGAAACACATACTATGGAAATCAAGTAATCTTTATCCATGAAGAGATTTTTTGTTTTAATATTCCATAATCAAAGTTATGCCCATTGAATTTTAAAATGACTGATCAGGTGAATCCAATCGTCTTGCTTTCAAAATATTCTCTTGAAATTCTCCCACTTTAATTAAATTATCTATCATAATATATACTAACTTTTAAAACACTTAAAACAAGGCTCTGATGCTATAATTTTGAGGATAGGATTGTGACATGATAAATAAGCATAACGGATTTTTTATAATGTGAATCTAAAATATGTAGACAAGATAAAAATCACACACATAGATGCATAATATAAATACCTTGGAAACCTCTTTTGGTTAAAAAATTGAACACATTAACCTAATTTAACAATAACATAAATTGGATGTCTTATAATCTTATGATCTATTCTTAATTTTTTTTAGCCTACATACATTGCTTTGTTATATATGTGAATGCATATACTTAATAATGTGTATTCAAATATTCAATAACATATATTACATATATCCTATGTAATTAGACATTCAACATATAAGATTCTTGATAATAATTATGTCTTTTAGTAGAAACTTCACTTGCAACATATATAATGTAAAATAAATTGCATGTAAAAACTACTACACCAAGAGAATAATATGTAACATGTCATTACACGTTCATGTTAGGGTACCAAAAATAAATTTATAACACTTATTCAGTGGGACATATGAAGTTAAAAAAAAAATTAGAATACATTCAAATAACATTTCATAGCTCTACATGTTGTGTATTTTTTATCAAAACCATGCTATATCTCAAATACTAAGTAACATAGACCTTATGCACAAATAACTCAAACATAGACCTTATGCACACAGTCACAATGAACGAACACATAGTCAAATTCTTAAGCTTTGTTA
>JARHVA010010900.1:25000-27500 GCA_037957365.1 Torreya grandis | reverse complement strand
TTATCATGATAATTTTTATGATTATCATCATTGATAGGAGTTATGTGTATATAATATGACCATGTAGTCACTATAGGCATTCTAAGAGTATTTCATGGTGTAACAATTAATTTTGGTTTCAATTTAACCTTATAATATGAATAATAAGGTTAATGTATCTTAGATGCAAAAGTATGGTGGTAATAACTATAGATTCTTATATGATGCAAGGTGATTTTTTGGACTCATATAGAGTAAGTACCTTGTAGGATGGTGTTGATGATGGAGGAGATGCTAAATCACCATTGGATATTTTTTTACCTTTTATGATTTTCTAGTTGGTTTTACACGTGATTCCTCAAGTGTAACAATTATCTCATAGGGTGAACCATTTATGGTGTGTAATTAATTATTAAGAACAAATTTTATGTAATTATGTAATGCCAAAGGTATTTTTATCATTTTATTAATCCAAGGGTATCTAAGTAATATGTTAGATGATCTTATATCAGGTATACATAGAACCAAACTAGGTATGTTTGGAGATAAACTATGAGTTGAAGAGTAATAAAAACAAAGGGCATGAGTTCATGACTATAAAAACTATGAAATTTAGTTATTTTTTGAAGTAAGTTTATTTTATTATAACCTTGAAAAGTAACCTTCTTTTAGAATCATTATCAACCATAATTCCATTTGTGATAGAATACTTAAACTTTATAATGCCATGTATATATAAAGGAGTGTCAACTAATGTATATTTAGGTATTTATTAGTCATGAAATGCAATTGGAGGTATTTAATTCTTAAATCTCAAAACCACGCAAATAATGTTATCAATTCAATGATCAGGTTGAATATTAGAATGGTGTATAGAGGTGGCCATATGCACATTGTTATAATTTGGATCATTATGGTTCAGAAATGGATTGTTAAATATTTTAAAGCATTGATTGTGTTTTACTATAGATTCATTGAGAATAAATTTATGTCCACATATTGTAATGACATTAATATTTATGAGGTCTTGGATCTTATGTCACAATTTTAATAAATTATTTGTTGTATGTCCTGAAGCATGATGGTAGTTACAAAATTATTTGGGGTTACATATTATAAGAAGTGTTGGAGTTGTATCTTATTGAAATGTTTTAATCAAAGTGACCACATTACATCCAAGTAGCATATTTATTAGTTTTTAAGGTGTGTATAGTAATGTTGTAAATTTTTATCTTTGCTTAGGAGATGAAAATGTGATCATATAATGTATTTTTGAATACATGTTAATAGTTTTATCATCATTATTATATTGTAAATTTTTTGCACCATTATTCTTAGGTTTGTATGTTACTTTTATTTGATAAATAGAGGTCTTGGATGTTAGAATATTCGATGAGTAATTTAACATATTCACATCCAAAAGTTTAACTTGAATGTTTTGAAAGACACAAAAAGGGTCCTAAATTGAATCATATATATTAAATGTAACCTCATATTTAAGAGGGTTAAGTAAGATATTTCATAATATTATTTTAAATTCACTATCAAGTAATGTATGTGACATATTGATAAGCATGGTTTTAAACCTAATACATATTAAGAAAGGCATTAAATAGGTGTTTTTTTGGCTTGGTAAATTTTTTAAAAAGTTATTTTTTGACTAATATTGATTGATAAATGAAAAATTAATAGGTAAAAGCATAAAATCTATTTATAGATCAATCACGTAGATAAAGAACAATCTAGGACATATCCTATGAGGGTCCTAGGAAATAATTTGGCTATGAGTAATTATTCTAGGTGCCATTAAATATAAGATGTAAATAAAGTTTTAATGTGTTAATATGGGTCCCTATTTCTATAAAATTTTACAAACCTAGGCACGTGAAATGATGGGGGTAAGGATGTTCCAACACTTTTAGAGATAACAAGTTGTGTAATATGTCTAAAAATGAAACCAACTAGATTATATATTTTTATATGTTCAATATATTTATAATAAATTCATTTACATGCCATTAATCTATTTTATCTATTATTGGACCAATATATTATATGTAAATGTCTAAAATTTTCATAAATCTACACAATAGTAATTATGTATAGATTTAGTGTTGCATAAGGTATTTTTCACAAATATTTGGTTGCATATTATTGCATAGAGATTATATTTATAAATTATGAAATGATATCATAATTTGAGATGATGGAATAGTTTCAAAGGATGATATACATATTTTTAGTCACAGTCTAAAATATTTTGAAATGTTACTCAATATTTGAGCTATAGCATGGTTTTGATAGAAAATACACAATATGTAGAGCTATGAAATGTTATTTGAATGTATTATATTTTTTTTTTAGCTTCATATGTCCCACTGAATAAGTGTTATAAATTTATTTTTGGTACTCTAACATGAACGTGTAATGATATGTTACACATTATTCTCTTGGTGTAGTAGTTTTTACATGAAATTTATTTTACATTGTATATGTTGCAAGTGAAGTTTCTACTAAAAGA
>JARHVA010010900.1:0-20000 GCA_037957365.1 Torreya grandis | reverse complement strand
CACCTACCAACTAATGAAGATCTTTTCTTTGTTGACTTGAATATGATCTTGGTCACTTGTATATGGATTCTCAAATGTAAACTCCTATGCAAGGAAATTTTATTATAATAATGGTAAATTGATTGATTATTTTGATCTCAAAAGGATGATAAGTTTTATATCTTACAACATGATTATTTGAAAAGATGAGAGTACATAAATTTATAGTTTTTTAGAGGGAAAATAGATAGTTAAATTTAATAAAAAATTATTAAATAGTTTTGAATTTTAATGGTGGATATGAAGTCAAAGGGTTAAATGAATTAAATATATTTGTTTAGTATTTATGATTTTCTTGGACTAAATGAACAAGTTTGTTGAGAAGACATTGAATGGGTTGAATATCTTAATGAAGTTTGTTAGAATGTGAAATAATGCCTAAATTAGGGTAGTTGGAAGTTTTAATGTCTCAATGAAGGTGTTTGAATGCCTTTGAATGTGTCAATGATGTTTTAAAAAAAATTATAGTGTTTAAATAATTTTATTTAAGAGGGAAAATGAGGTGACATGTGTGATTTTTTATTTAATTATTTATTTAGAAATTTGGGTGCATGATTAATTAACATAACTAATATAGATTAATTATTTAGTTAATCAAATAGGACCATGTTAAGTGTAAAAATATGGATTTTTATGATGAATTTAATATTAATGGGTGTGTTGAATGTTGAATGTCTATAATTAGTGATGACACTAAAATAATATATTTTAGGTATCTATATTTTCCTTGTCTTTGAAAGGGTATTGTGACTAGAAGAAACAATAATTTTTCAAAGAATAAAGAAAAGTATAAGGGATATTAGTGAATGGAAATATGATTCAATCATATTGGGTTAGTGATTAGGTCATTATATTCCCCCTTGATAGATTGTATGAGGATAAAATATGTGGGCAGGTGATTGAAATGAAGAATAAATACATAGGTTAGTTTTAATAAATGAGTATAAGTATTATGAGTGGATGTTGTGGATAAAGTAAATTACCATTCTTGATTAAATACTTGCATGCATGAATTGTTATTGGTTTAATGTTAATTTTCCCTAGTAATAATATATGAAAGGAGGTAGACGTGAGAATGATATGGTGTATTAATTTTGATTATAATGATTTAATTGATATTTAATCATAAAATAAAGAATTAGATATATGTAAATTGTGTATATGTTTTTAGTTATGAAAATGAGGGTTCATGCTTATGATAATAGGATAAAAATGAATGAAATTATGGATTAGGGGTAAACATTGGGTGTTGGAGAGTTGTTTATGATATCATGGTGATGTCATGGAGGTGTCTGAGTGAGTAGATGAAGTGCCTTGATGGTCTAAGTGATAATGACAAAGTGTGCAATGTGCTTATCCTAGTATGCTTGAAGGAGACTTGGTTGATATTTAGTTTTGGCATGGTTAGAGATGTTTATGGATGAGTATGGAGTTTTGAGCATGTGAAAAGGGTCCTTTAAGAGGTTTTATATGATTTGAGTGCCTATTTACATAAGTGTATTTCATCTGATTGATCATTGTTTTCATCTAGACATTTTAGGTCTAGAAGCAATAAATTTAAGTAAACAATTTGTTGATATCACCATTACCACATGTGGATGAGTCAAGGGGATTTGGTCATATGGTATGATCACATATATGATTATATCTTATGAAATAGATCTTAGGTCATGTGACTAAGAGTGATAAAAGATATGCAAGTACAAATTTGGGCTCCCAAGTAGTTTGACAGTGTTTTCCCATATCCAAATTTACATGAGGCAAGAAAGAGCCAAATAAATAGTTTGTTGATGGAATATCTCATACGTGTGGATGTTTCAAAACAAGTTGATCATATGGGTTAATTTAGTTTTTTTTCTTATTTGATATGCACTAAATTTTAGGTCATGCAATGAAGGGTATCAAAAGATATGCATGTTCAAAGCTAGCCTCCCAAGTAGTTGTTAACATAGTTGACTATATGGTAGAAGAAATCTAAGTGAGAAAATTAATGGAGTTATATCTCACACATGTGAAGGTTTTATGAGTATTTTGACATAGGGTTGGATTATTCTATGTGAGGATATCATATGGTCCAAATTTTAGATCATTCATCTAAGCAAAAAAAAATTTATTAAGGTCCAAATTTGGCCTTCCAAGTAGATAGCAATGGTCCCCATAGTCTATTTTTCATGATTTTAAAGATTAGGAATAGATGTAGATCTAATGGTTCACAATTTATTGTACAAATTTATCTAATGATGTGTATTGAGTGAGTTGATTTCAATGTGTCCATTGTTTAACATAGATAAATAATGAGCTACATATAGAAGATCAACGGAGCATGTTTATTCCAAGATGTCAGGATGAAGCGAGATGGTGCTAAGTGTTTGATGTGTAACATTGAGTAGAGATAAAGAAAGACATTATTACAAAGGATAAAAATTAGTATGTGTTCATAATTATCAAGATAAATGGTATGTATTAAATTTAATAGGTCAAAGTGACAATTTTCAAGCATTGTTAAAGCAAGGACAATCTTGAAGAGATCAATGGAGCATATGTAATGAAGATTACAAGATTGCATGAGATGTGGCCAAGTGTTTGAAGTTTAAAGTTTGGTAAGTGGAATGCTATGTGTTAAAGTTAGAATAATAATAATGGTTCATATTTAATCTAAGAATTGAGGACATTAGATGAGGACATGGTGTTCAAAGTTTAACTGTGACTATTTGGATTCAAATATTTGAATTTAATAAAGGAAAAACTAGTGTCTAGTTTTTAGGCCATATCTTTCAATATATGTAGAATTTTCTCATGGTGTAAAAATAAATTTTTTAGAGGACTCCAATATTTATCTGTAAATGTAAATTTTAAGGTATGAAAGTGTTTATTGTAAAATATATTGAGGTTTAAAGTCGATTATGTGTTCATGTATGTTTTACAAGTAATCGAAGAAGGGTAATTGAGCTTGTGTTGATGTTATTTCAATATATGATGATGAATTAGATATTGAGGAGTGTTTTAGAATCCATAAGGACTATAAATGTGAATTATTAGGGTTTGACTAATCATATCCAATATGAATAAAGGTTTAGAAATTGATTATGTATTCACTCATAATGGTTGTTGTATAGAATATTATTTAAGTAGAAGGGTACTGTGATGGTTGTTGGAACTTAAGGAACACCTATAGATCATGTGGTATGGTTCCATGATGTGTAAATTGTTCATTTGGTCTTAGTTTACTCAAAGAAGTGTCAAAGAGGTGAATGGGTCATCATAAGACCTAAAAGGTGACTTAGGCCTATTTGAAAGTGTGTTGTGCTTACGTTTGACCCATTTAAGATTCTTTAATGGTTAAGTCATGCCTAATGGCCAACTAAGATATTGATAAACATGAATTATATATAAATACTGAAACCAAATGTGATGGTTTCTAGACTTGAGAGAATACTTGTGAGAGATATGTGCAAGGTATATGTGAGATTTATGGAGTAGAGGAGAGGTAGAGTGCCCAGTTGATAAGTTGATGAGAAAAATAGATTGAGGACTATGTGTATGACCTGTAGGTCATATTTATAATGTCAGAAGAGTGATCTTACAATTTTAATATATGTGAAGAGATTTGAGTGTGCATATGAGGATAGTTTGAGTTAAGAAGGAGAGAGATTGTGGTATGCCTATATTATAGGCCTGCATGAGATTGAGAGGGAGTTTGTGTAGGGGTTAGAAAAGTAGAGATCCATCATCAAGTTTTAAATACATTATTTATAAATTGGAGGTTTTCACTTAAATGAGGGTCTAAGGGACTTGATCTTCCTTATGAGAAGTTTCTCCTTGTGAAATAGGTGTTTTAGTAAAGGCCTTTGGTCAGGAGGATTTGATTAAGGTTTTCTAGTCTAAAGGAGTTGACCAATATTTAGTTTGTAATCTATTATAGGACAATTAGTCCATGTGTTATAGGCTTGGGAGTGGGTTTTAGTCCCCATGAGGGTTTCCCATAGGAACTATGTGTTATGTGTTTGATCTTATATATGCATTAAATTAATGAGTTATCTTGTTAATGTTACTTGATCAAGTTTATTTATGTTGATTGTTAATAGTTTAAAAGGATTGGAATTAAAATTTAAATATATATGCTCGCTAATTCACCCCCCTCTCAGTGATTATGCCTCTAACATTGGGTGGGTTAGGTGAATAAATAGGAGGTAGGGGTAAATTATAATTCATTTTCACTATTTTCCATCTGTGATTTAGATTTTTACTATGGATTTTTAGGAGTGAGCTAGACCATATTATACCCCAACTGATGAGCACCACAATGACCAAGTGAAGGAGCATTATAGACCACATGAGTGTGGTAATTTGGTCAGTGATGTTTCAAATTTGTCAAAATGGTGAATTTTTATGGTTAGATGGTGAATTCATCATTTAATAGTGAATTTGTATGGTTAAATGATGAATTTCTAAGATAAAATAGTGAATTCATCATTTATTATAACTAATTTATCATTATAAGTGGTGAATTCATCTTAGATACTAGATAATCCATCCTTAGGGTAGAAAGATCATATTTAGAGTAGTGAATTCATCTTTAGGGTATAAAATTTTCCTCATTAGCTAGATTTTAATAATTATTATATGTAAAATGGTGATTGAACTTGTTGATGGAATATTAGTGAGTGTTTATAGATTTTGATTGGAAAATATACTAATTATGTGTCATTTTTTATGTTCATTCAGGATATACTATTAATTTTTATTTCTAGAGAGAGACACTCTATGGTGTTATAATTACAAAGTGGCTTTACAGATTATGATGTTGGTGTATTAGAGGCTATTAAATTTTCATATATACATGAGATGTCATAGATCTATGCTTACAAGGTATTTTGTATACATTGGTAGAGTGATGGTACTCAGAGATGAGTACCTTCCATCTTCCCACATGGGAGATGATAATTACATTGGAGCATGTGTGGTATATTTTATGTATCTTGAAATAGGGTATGATGGTGTACTATTGAGCGACTTCAAAGGTAGTATCACTAGTGAGATTATTTGATGATGCAATTATCCCATTGATTGGTCCTAGTATAAAATTGGATTCTTGTATGTCAAGATGAGAGATGAATTTATTGACTCTATTTTTATGGCTATTTTTAGTGGCATATTTTTGTTTGATAGGAGCAAGAGGCTATTCCTTGTGGGTTTAATAGATATTTTTAGTGTTATAGTATATTTTGCTATAATATTTTCTTAGGGTCCATGTGTATTAGAACATTTATACATAGAGTTTCATGCAGTGGAATAAAATGAGGGTAAGATCATTAAGCCTTCTACATTGTTATAGGTATGGGCTTGGGAGAACATAGCTTTTAAGTGACCAGTTGAGAAATTATAGGTGAGGTAAGATGAGAATCCAATTTATTATAGATGGCATGTGATAGTATATGGCTAACAATGGATTTAGAGGATATGACATATTATTGGAGCATGGTGGATGAGTTGAATCCACCATATATCACATATAAGCCCTATAGGGAGGCTGACCTAGTATGGATAGAGGACCCTATGTATTTGGATTTTGTATGGATATCATGTTACATTATGGGGATAAATAAGTATATAATTTATATATATAAACCAAATAGGGTTTTGAGATAGTTTTGGGTTCAACAAGATGTTCCTAAAACACCTCATATTTTTCTTGATCAGTGAGGGAAAACCCATAGTGGAGACTAGGGATAGATCTGAGGGTAGTAGAGGTTAGTTGGATTCATATGTAGATTGTGTAATTTTTTAGGAGACATGATGTGGGTGATGTAGGTAACAAAATGACATATAAATCATGGTGGGATCAAACATAGACAATGAGGCTTACCATTCTACATCATGGGCTGAGGAAATTAAGATAGTGGATTCAAACGATCATGAGGATGTGGAAAATGAGGGGAGGAAAACATATGATGAGGGAGAACATGTATATAATAATTGGAGACAATGAATGAGCATGATGAGGTGATGGAGGAAAAGGTGGAGATGATATAAGATAAGTGGATATGTTGGAGGATAAGGTGGAGATGATTTTATTATATATATTGATAGTGATGGAAAGGGGGTGAGAAGATATGGTGGAGATGGAGGAGGTGATACCAGTATGACTATGGTACTACCAAGGCTAGTGCCTATAAAAGGTAGAGACATGGGATATGTTGAAGTTAGAGGTGATGGATTTAGTCTAATAGTTATTATTATTATTATTATTATTATTATTATTATTATTATTATTATTATTATTATTATTATTATTATTATTATTATTATCATTATTATTATTATTATTATTATTATTATTATTATTATTATTATTATTATTATTATTATTATTATTATTATTGAATGGGATGGAGAAAGGCCATTTCAACTAATGAGATTAGTAGAGGATGAGGCATTGATTGATAGACAATGAAATAGATTATATTGAGAGACGTAGATATATCTATCCTAGGGAGTGATGAGGGGTGGTGGGATGGAAATTTAGTTGAAATATCAATGGAGATTATCATATTACAAGGTGAGGTAGATCAGTTGTTTATAGAGTTGTAAAGGAGGGATGGGACTATGAATTTGAGGTATGTACATATATTATTGATATAGACTGAGATAAATATATCACATGGAGATGTAAATATATTCAAATAGAGAAAGATATGGATTGGACTAAGTCATAAAGTGTATAGACTAATAAGGATAGAGATAGAAATATATTTACTATAGTTATCCTTACAAAGGACAAATCAAATCTTATGTGGGTCATGGAGTAGGCAACCTATTATAGGAGCCTAAATAAGTAGGTAATTCCAAGAAAAATGAGGGAACCTTCCTATAGGGAGTATTCTATTCATAGGTCAACATCATCAACTAGTATTATGTGGACAACAACATCTCAGTAGTCATTATGATATTCTTCATAGTGTGTCATGGGTCCACTATAAAGCATACCTCAGATATTACTTTATAGATCACCTCTTAGCACTCCAATACAGGGTCATAATGAGAGTTGATCCTATTTTTGTCATGTATCTTTGATGTGTTATGGTGAGATGTATATGATGATATAAAATTCAAATGTATATATGTATGTGTGTGTGTTTATATATATATATATATATATATATATATATATATATATATATATATATATATATATATATATATCGATGGACTTTTGGAACTTGGCATGTCTCATGTTTTTTATTACAATTATATAAGTATATGTCTATGGATGTTTGGATATCATTCCTTCTATTTCATGTTGATGCATACTTAGTCATTATAATGAATGTTTAGTTAGTAAGCTATGGATAATTGGAATGAATGTTAGAATGATTTTATTTGTTTTAGGGTAGGGGTGAAACATGTTTATGAATGAATGATTTTAGATAATATGATGACATGAATTTGTATGAATGATTTTTTACTATTATTACATATGATTACCAAATGGTTTGAGCAACCATATTTTTATATTGTGTATGACATGATGCATCATGATATAAAAGATCATCATGACTATTTTTATATCCATATAGACTGAATCAAATACAACAAGTAAGAAATATAAAATAATAAATAATAAACACATAACACAAATAAGTAAGCAAACATTCAAAATCAAGTAAGAAAATTGTTTTTATTTGTGCCCTTTATTGAGTTATAAACCTTAGGCTTTTTTTAGAAATAATGATAATGATAGCTTGTTGTGCTCAAATAAATTTTATATAAAAGGAGGTAGATTTGGGATTGATATATCTCTATGAGGAGACAATGATCTATCTAAGGTGGGATGAGTATTTTTAGCTAGACTATGGACAAGACAAAATGTCATTTACTTCAAGCTTCTAGATTTTCCTATGTTTTTGGATATTTATGGTATTTTTTATTTTTTTTAGATTTTTAGAGTTTGGGACTAATACCTTAGATATGAATGAATTAAAAATAGTTATAACACTATAAAATTTAATATTAACCCTGGACAAGACAAAATTACATTTCCTTCAAGCTTCTAGATTTTCCTATGTTTTTAGATATTTATGGGATTTAAAAAAAAATAGATTTTTAGAGTTTGGGACTAATATGTAAGCTACGAATAAAGGAAAAATATTTCTCACACTATAAAATTTAATATTAGGATGATATTGGAATGTTTTAAGGATGGAAGAATGGAAAGTGCGAGGGGTAGAGAACAAAGTTCCAAGGATTACTTCAAGTAGGGTATTTTTGGTGTACAAAACTAGTATATGCTATAATGTTCAAAATCGTAGGTGTAACAAGATTTTTTTGAAACATTATTCAAGACCTCATTCTTATACCTACCAAGGTCAAGACAAGATAAATGATGGGATATTGGAAAGGGTAGGATGACTTAGTGACATGTATGATTAGGATGTCTTAAACTTGGACAAAAGTAGATATTATGGGATGAGATGGAATGGGGATGCCCCCAAGTAAATGGGTACTTATAGATAATTTATTTTACACATGGCACCAAATACGATAATTCACATGGTACTTACACAAAGTCCCATAAGAATGGTTTTCACTTTTGGATGGTTATTTAGATTTAGATTTATTTATTTTTTATAGAAACATTAAATATTTTATGTAAGTGCTTGAGATTCATGATATTCATGGTCTCATCAATTTATTTTCCATATTCTATGGCAAATTTATAGGCTCTTGATCCATAATTTGACTATGAGAACATATAGGCTAACCAGTTAGGTTTAAACTTTCCTTTATTTTCCTATTATACATTAGTATTATTATGATTTTAATTCAAGACAATATCTCCATTTTCAAAATATCTATATTTGATTTTTTTGTTATAATTATGATAAATCATGTTCTATTATTCTTGTATATGGTTCAGTGCATTGAGTCTTTTCTCATCCATAAGTTCTAACTCATGTAGCCTTGAAATTCAATATTTTTCATCATTAATGAGGTTTTTTAATGAAATGCACAAATATGGTAGCTCGATTTATAGTATAAAAATGGATTTAGTTATATATACAAGTGAATACGGGGTTACCTCATGAGTATGTGAATGCTTGTGTGATAATCCCACAATACATGATAAAGCTATAGATTCTAGTCACAATCAACATCATTAACAATTTACTTAAGGATTTTGAGGATATTTTTATTGGATGTATTTACTTGGTTGTTACCTTGAGGTTAATATGGTGTGGATCATCTATGTCTAATGTGGAAGTGATTAAAAATCACTTTAATGTCCTTATTCTTAAAGGACTTATAATTATTAGAAAGGATGGTTGAAGGGATATTATAATACAAAATGATATGATTAAGGATGAGATTTGAAATTTATTTTCTAGTTACATATATAAGAGGAATTACTTCTACCCATTTGGTGAAGTGATCAATAGTAGTAATAATGTGTTTGTGGTCATCAGAGGAGTTTTGGTTAATTTTTATAATGAGATTGAGCCACCATGTAGAGAAGGACCATGGAGTTGTAATAGGATATAAAGCTAATATGGAGCATGATTGAGATCCCCATTTTTTAAAAATGTTATGCATTTTTTAACATATTGGAAAGAATTTGATTCCATTATGGGCAAATAGTATCATGTTCTTAATAACTTCTTATCAAAGACTATACAGTAGTGTGTGTGCCATAAATTTCATTATAAACTTCATTGATGGATAAGTTGGCCTCTTCTGAATTTAAACACCTTAATAAAGTTTTGTCATAGTTTCTATGATATAATGTGCCACCATAGAGAATGAAATAGGAATCATGTTGAATAAATGATTTTGTATGGTTATGTGAAAGGCTTGGAGATATGATGTTATCATGAAGGTAGGTGTAAATGTTTTGGTACTATGTGGAGCTAGGATCAAAATTTTCACAAACCATCTCAAATTAAAAAACTTCATAGGTAGGAATAATCAATTATTTGACCAAGATCTAGTTTTTTTTAATGTATTTATACATTTTGAGGAGAAAACTAATGATTTCCATGGTGTATGTTACTTTATTTGTGGCACAAAGAACCTATTCAAACTGGGTATTCTTGAATTATAGTTTCAAACTATCAAGCATTCATTTTTAGGTGATAATCCTCTCATTTTTTTCTTGATATTCATCATTAACTTGTTTAATTATAAGCTATAAATCACCATATACTGAGAAGTTTTGAATACTTTATTGGATTGTTATTTTTAGACTAGAAATAAGGGATTCATATTCTGTAATGTTATGAGTGCAAGGGAAAAAAATTCATAATGTCTTTGGGATATGATCACCTTTTGAAGTAATTAGTAGTATGTCTTCCCTTGAGCCATGGGTGGTAAAAGAACCATCAAAGTAAACTTTCCTTTTTAAAGATTTGTCAAGGGATAAAATAGACTCATCTATAAATTTAATGATTAACAATTGCTTATCTTTCAAAGGTGAATCTATTAATTGATCCACAAAGAATTAACCCTTAATATCCTTTTAATTTGCATACTCTATGTCAAATTCACTCAATAACATGTCTCACTTATCCATCCTTATTTTAAGAGCTGATTTTGAGAGGTGGTACTTGAGTGGATCTACTTTAGCAATTATTTTGGTCTAATTATTAAGCATGAAATGTTGAATATTTATTAAAGTGAAGACATTAGTCCTTATTCATCATATCATGCTAAAAGTGCCCCCATAGCATGTTGAGTAGTTGATATGTAGAGGAGTAATGGTTTCATTGGAGTAGGTGGCATGAACATTGGTGGATTAGATAGATATTATTTGATATTTTCAAATGCATGTCTACATTATTCTTTCTAGTTAAATATAGTATCCTTTTTATAATATGTGTAAATGGATCACATTTATATGTATGTTGGGAGTTAAATTTTATAATGGATTGGAATTATCCTTGAATACATTCAAGTTGTTTGATATTTATATGTGGTTACATTTATGTTATAGCTTTGACTTTAGTTGGATCAAATTTTATGCCTCTTTTTGACATAATAAATCCCAAGAGTATCCCTGATGTGACCCAAAAACACATTTCTTAGGATTTAAGTAGATTTCATATTCCTTAAGACTTTAAAAATTTATGTGTAACATTATAGGATTATATGCTCTAGTTTTGGATTTGGCCAATATGTATTCAACATAGTCTTCCATAATTTCTTGTGGCATGTCATAGAAAATGATTGTCATGGCTCATTGATATGTAGTTCTTACATTATTTTACACCAAATGGCATGACTTGATATTAAAAGGCACCCCAAGATGTGATAAATGTTGTTTTGTGTTGGTATTTAGGAAGAATTTTGATTTGATTATAACCTGATAAACTATCCAATAGAGACAACATTTCATGTCATGTAGTAGAATATATTATCATGCCAATGTTTGGGAGTGGAAAGTAATATTTGGTATAAGATTTATTTCTATCCAAAAAAAATTTACATACTTTGATTCTAATGGGTTTATATATAAATGGTATGATATTTGAGTTACACTCAAAATAATAAATTCCCCTAATGAGTCAAAGATATAACTATTTATACAGTTCCTCTTTAATTAGTAGTGTTACTTTCAAATGCATTTTTCTAATTTTTTTCTTGATTAGCTTTGCATCCACATGGAATACTAAGTGATGTAAATCAAGTGATGGGTCTAAGCCTCAAATGTCTGCATATGGCCAAGTGAAGACATAAAATTATGTCATGAGGATGATGAGTATTTTCCATTCTTCATCATTGAGGGTGGTTACCAGCTTAATGACTTTTGGATCTTCTTATATGCCAATGTTTATATGAATGATTTATTCAATCCTCAAAGTGGAACCACTTTATATTTGTATTTGTGTTTGGGGAAGGTTTATTTCCTCATATATTAGTGCCTCAAATATTTTTTCACTAATAGATTCATCTTTTATTTCTTTATTTTTATTTTCATCATCCAATAGTGCCTCAGAAAGGTTTTCACTAAAGGACTTGAATTATTTACTTTTTAAATTTTTTAAATATTTTTGACTAAATAACTCTTCCTACTCCCTAAATTATGCTAATGTATTAAATTTGATCTCAAATCCTTTATTGTGACCTCCAAATGGAATATTGTCTTTGATTTCCATGAACCTTTTAAGTGCATCTACATTTTGAAAATAATCAAGTGGTATGGGATCTTGTTGGTCCCAATAGATGAGTTTAGGATATTTTAATTCAAGAGTGACAATGGTTATGTCATTAGAAATGTTTTTAAATGAAAGGTATTTGTATCAACTAAGAAAAAAACTTATTTTGTCATAAAAGGACTCATCATACATCGAGCTAAATTCTATGATGTAATTATATGGGTCACCATACTTTCTTTATAGCCAATGCCATGGCATTCCTTTTTTTATTGAGAAATTATAGGTTTTATAATTCCTTGTTCATGTAAACTAAGACATTTTAATTTATATTTCATAATTTTTCAAATGATTACCTTAGATAATTGATACTTATTATTTTAAAAATAGGTTTTAATTTCATCACTATATAACCATGATTAATTATAGCTCTCAATCTATTCATCTAAAATAAATTCTCGTTAAAAAATATATATTTTCCCATATTGATGGGATTTCTTTTCTTTATTAATATGGTGAGGTTTGCCATGGTTTTTAGGAGACATGTGTCATTTTCATACATGAAAGGCATCCTAAATTTCATGTTATCCCATACTATAGACACCTTGTTGTGGTAGTGTAGACACAACATACTAGTAATGAGTCATGGGTTGAGGGGTGGAAATGAAAGAGGCTTGTCTTATGGGGTTAAAGACAATGCCTTAGATGGGTGCCATCACTAGAGGTTGGGTTGATGGAACAATTACATGGGTTGAAGGGTGAGTTATAAATCTTGTAATTATGGGTGAAATATTTGATGGGATGGGCACTACCAAGTTTTGAAATGGTGTTTGACTTGGTTGGGCCAGTGGCTATGATGTTAAGGGAGCTATTACAAAAGTTGGGTTAAGAAGATGAGATTGAATGGTTAGTGTGGTTTAATTTTAAGGGTTATTGATAGTTGGGTCATTTTTTGAAGAATTGGTTTGGGTGACCATAGATGGAATGGTGGAAACCACCAAAACTATATCTATCTCCATCAAGGAAGTTGGCATGCCATAAAGGGGATCTCCCATAGTGTTATGGGTTCAACTCGTGGAAAGATAATGCTGAAGGGATACAATGTTATGATTAATAAATATTTTGAAGTTAGGGTCTCCTTCAAATACAAGGGGGGTTTGGTTAGGACTGGTAGGCACAAGGGTATTCTTTGTAGCTAAATTATGTTCCATGGTAGAATCTGAAAGGAGAGGGGAAGGTGGGAGTGGTTACCAAATTGCATAATTGGAAATAATTTTGGCTTGGATACATGTCAATACCATGTAAAAGGGATAAATGCAGACCACATAATTTTTATTAGTGATAGAGCATTAAAAAAAAAGGTTTGAGTGTAGGTAGGTAGGTAATTTTAGCTTGCTATTTTAAGCAAGCTAAAAATTGTAAAAACACACAATCACCGATATAAGTTATCTGACTAATTCTAGTAGGCAATAGGGCTACTAACATTAGTGGCCTCATTGATGTCAGTTACTGTAGAATCTAGAAAGGGGAAAATCTAAGGTTTTGGCAACCTATAGGTGAAATCTAGGTAAAATAAAGGATATAATAGGTATATGCAAGGATAAAAGACAAAAAAAAAATTGAAACCAAAGGTTAATAAAATCTAAGAGGTATAAATTATTGGATTCTATAACTTGATAAAAAAAACATCCTCACTAACTAAAAAATGTAGAAGACAAAAATAAGTAGAAAAGGAACATGCAACTACTAAACATTAAATCCTAGGAATTAATTTTAGTCTCTTGATGGCTTATGCCTTAGAAAGTGTGAGAGTAAAATTGGTTTATGAAATAGGTACTAGATAAGCAATCTAAAGATGTTTCTAGGTTAGTTTCAGTACTCAACATAAATTTTTATTAGATTGGGTACATGGCTTATTATAGGGGCTTACTCCCTATACTTCATAGTCTCAAAGCTGAGCTAGGTTGCTTGGCCAAAATATACCTCCTATTTAGAGTTTATACTCTGTTAGAGAATGGATTGGGTCTTCCCTTTGGTGGTGAAATCTAAGTGGGATCATTGGGTAGGGTAAGGTGATCGACTAGGTGATGAAATCCCAATGGGCCTTGTCTCAAATGAGTTTAGCTATTTAATTTTATGAGAGTGATCTGGTTGTGTAACATTTGTGTTCTATGATTTATTCATGATGTTTTATTTAACTAGGTGAGCTAAATGTAGAAATAAAAATAATGACATGTAATGAATTTTAAACCCAAATAAAAAATGTTTAAATTCAGATGGAAAAAATGGTGAATAGGAGAAGAGGATGAATTTCACTATCCTAATGCTCAAAAAAGGCAAACAAAAGAAGGTATTATTTTTATCTTTTAGGAAAATAATGAATTTATTATAGAGGCAAAAGAAGAAGAGAATGATAGGGAAAGAAAATTTTAGTTCTTTCCTTAAATAGAAAATAAAAACTTTAAAATTTCATTTTTGAGAAAGACAAAGAGAGAAAGTGCAAGGAATGAAAATTTCACTATGGTGCACCTATATGAATAGCTAGACAAGTAAAAAACCTAGGAAAACTCTAGGGTCCCACTGGGTGTGCCAAAATGTTTCACTACATTTTGAGCTTATTTTACATTCAAAAAGAGAGAGAAATAGAAAGTAGATAGAGTTAGGGATAAGTGATTAAAACTTGGATAAGTGTGTACCATTCTAGACTTTGTAGATTCCCCTCTTTGGTTATGGAGGAAGACACCTGTAGCTAATAAAACACTACACAAAATAGTTGTTAGTGGAGATATGTGTGGAATTCCAAGCTACATGCTTGTTTTGGGAAGCATGAAACTTCCTTGGGATAACATTCTGCTATTTTAAAAACAAAGTTTAAAATAAATGCAAAGAGAGAGAGAGAGAGAGAGAGAGAGAGAGAGAGAGAGAGAGAGAGAGAGAGAGAGAGAGAGAGAGAGAGAGAGAGAGAGAGAGAGAGAGAGAGATTTACCATGATATAGGTCTGAGTGTAGCAAAAGATAATATAGTGCAAGATGATAAGTTAGGTCTATGTTTTGGGAAGGTTTTTAGGTGATTTTTAAGTTGCTAGTTTAGAAACATAGTAAATGACATCGGTTAAAGGATTGATTTTGGTTGGGGTCACTGAAGTTAGTTGGGGTCATCGATGTTGGTTGGGGAAGTAGTATTAGAATGAGTTAGATAAGGCTTTTCCAAGAGGGGAAATGGGAGTATGGTTAGGGTGTGAAGTTGGGAAGAGTTATAAGGGGGTGGGTAAGACTTAAGAGAGTCTAGATAGAGGGTTGGGATGTTGGGGTAAAGAGAAATGGGTGGGGAGATTTATAACTCCTCCACAGAAGAAGTCAGGGTTCATGAAATAATAAATAGTATAATGTAAAGTAATTATAAATTTACTATTTAAAGGCTTACAAAACACCAAGATATACTTAGCTGGTGAAATGGGTGAACTATAATTGCCAAATAGATGACTCCAATGAGGCTTGGTGAACTGATGCATAAATAAACAAGACAAGTGTGTGTTGCTAGTCCTCAAGAGTTTAATATTTATGTAGTGTATCAACTCGTGATCTAGATCAATTTGTGTAGAGTAATGGTAAGAATAGATGTCAAAAGTGATGTAGGATACTCTGATTTCCAAAATATTGTGCATGAATCATTAATTTTCTAACCTAAATACCAACTTGGAATTTTGCTTAAGTAACTAATGTTGGTGATCTTGTTGATGTCAACTAAGGTTTGACCAATGTTAGTGGCATGAGAATAGGTAAAAGGCTTATTTTTAGCCCATTTTCTATTCCTTCTCTTGCCAAGTGTGGTGTCTATTAGAAAATGGTAAAAATTCAAGGTTATGAAGATCATAGTTAATTAGGAATTTATGTTAGGGGTGAGATCAAGTCATAGGTAGTTAGGATTAAGAGACTAAGTCTCAAGGTGACTTAAAGGGTAAGAATTAGTCTTAAGATGAGGTGGTTAGGTGAGGTGACATAAGTGGGTTTTAATTAATTTATTTAAATATTTTAAGGTGAAAACATGGGTTAGATAGGTTAATTATTAAAAGGGGATCAAGGGAGTTGTTGACATAGGGATTCATGCAAGTGTGTGATGTAATTCTAATGTCTACATTTACCCCTTTTTGTCTTGTAACTTTTATTGACAAGTTGTGAGATAAAAATAGGATTTGGATGCTCCAAGTATGGGATGAGATATTGCCCCTTAAAATGGGAACTAATGAAGGAGAATCTAGAATTGGGTACCGATTTAACATGTAGTTAATGGATGGGTGGATGTTAAGTGTGAATGTGGAAACATCATTGCTTGTGTGTATACTACTACTAATTATGGTCGACACAATCAATAATGGGTAAATTCAAGGAGGACTTGGATAGAAATAAATAGACTATAGCTTGTTAGTGATAGCTAATAGGGTTAGAATGATCAAATTTGTAGCTCTAATGGTCTATGTGTTCTAGGTATCTGAGGTAAGAAGTGTTCTTAAAAAATAAAAAGGGTTGTGGGTGATGGAACTGATAAGGTCATGATCTAAAAACACTTGATATACATGTGTGCATACAATATCCAACTATAGAATGGTAGCATAAATGGTTAGAATGTTCAAGCTAAGGTTGGCTCAAAAGGGTCATTAGTTGAGGAGATATTTGTGATCTTTGGTTAGAGTCATCATAGGTGTAAATTTAAGTGATCTCCAAGGTTGGTTTCCATGGGTGTAAATTTAAGTGATTTCTAAGGTTGGTTGTCATAGATGGGGAGATATACATGATCTCCAATTTTCCCCATAAGGAGTCCTTGAGAACCACTAAAGGTATGCAATTTAGGGAAATTTTTTAAAGCATGGTGGTTGGGGTTGAAAACCCTAATTTTAAGGTGGTTGACATTGGTTAGGTCATCGATGTTGATAGGAAGTATGCTGACATCAATGGTTTAGGGTAGGATTGCCAATGTCGATGGGTAACCAAACTTGATAAAAGGGGTTTTGTGGCCCACCAAAATTCACTTGTGACATTGGATTGGAGGAAACTAGAGCTCTAAGTGTCATGTGGTATAAAACATCTAGAGCTTGTCCTATTGTGGTGAGGTGGTGATAGGCGATTGGTTGAGAAGAGTGTGTGAGAGTGAGGGTGTCATTTAGCACTTGGTAGGCCATAGTGTGATCAAGGGAGTTTTGGTATAGATGGAGATGGTAGAGGTATGAGGGGACCTAGTTATAGGTTTTCCATAATAGGTGTCAATCATTCTAGCCGTGGATTTATTTGGGTGGCTTAAGTTGGTTGTTATTTTAATTTAGGTTTTGATCATAATTTGTTACTTAGGTTAAATGTGAGTGTGTAGGGGGAGAGAGGGTAATTAAGGGAGTAGTGGATGGGGTAAGGGTAGGTTTGGGTGGATTTATGGGGGGCTTGGGTGTAGTTCTTAGGAAAAATCCTAAATTTTGGGTGTAGGTTGTTTAGCCCTAGGGCTAAACCATTCATCTGAGTCTGTCAACATCGGTTAATAACCAAAAATGATGTTTGTTGATAACTAGCACCAATATTAGCATATAAGACTAATGTAATTTGAAATACAACTAATGTCAATCATTAGAAACCCCAAAGTGGCAATTTTAGGAAGAATTATGGCTAGTTGTGAATCCCTAGTTGAATTTGTATAAGTGCATTAGTGCACTATCCTAATGGCCAAGCTAGCCTCAAAAGACCCTATGTCGACTAAGTGATACCTATATAGCCCTATTTAGGGCCTCAATCCAATGTACTTCTCCCAAAGGGAAGGTAAAAATGGGTTATATATTGGTTAAAATTGTTAAGGCAAGTGGTTAGGAAAAATTAGTTTGAAATAGGTTGTGGGACCTAGGGTTAAGAATAAGTTGTTAGGCCTAGGGTGTGAGATATAGGATGTGGGGCCTAGAGTTTTTAGAAACACATAACTTTGTCAATTATTATAAATTTATACTTATAGGAAGTCTATTTGGAAGTGGAAGTTTGGTTTTTAGATGTGGAAGGGGAATTTTAGGATGTAGGTGGTATATCACTTTTATGGGTATAGATTTGGAGCTTTAGTGACTCTATTGTTATAGATTCATAATGTTTTTCTATAAAAGGTAAGTAATTTGCTTTTTTATATCTCCATTCTAATAATTTTTAGTATTATAATGGTTTGGAATCACTAGGAATAATAAATTCCATACCAAAATGGTGAAATTTAATGCATTGATGATGTTTGAATGGAATGGCATGGATGGCATGAATCAATGGTCGACCAAGGAGGATGTTATATGGAAGGTCAGTATTAGTGAAATTAAATTCTTTTTGGTGTGTGATTTCCCCCAGCATAACTGGAAGATGTATTGTACTTGATGATTATCATTTCACATTGTCATAAGAATATATGGTGATGATATTAGGCTCTAATGTTTTTGTCATATAACCTATATGTTTAATTATGTTTAAAGTACATATATTAAAAGTAGACCCATTGTATATAATTACCCATTTTAATTTATCTTTGGAAATGATAAATTATATGTATAATGTTAATTATGGGATGGACTTATAGGGGATATGTCATCTTAGTCAAACATGACTTTATGGTTTTAGGACAATTGTCCTATAAGTTCTTGGAATTTTGATGGATCAATGCCCTTTTATACTCTTGACTCATGTGAAACTTTTTATAGTATATATTTTTAATTAGTGGATTTTTTGAGGTCTAAAATGGATTTTGGGTCAATTTCTTCTCAAGCTAATCTATGATATTATATTAACCTACAGAAGTGGGTAGAGGAGACATTGGGGTGGTGATTTTTATGCACCTAATAGTTATTTTGCAACCTTGGTATTTTATTTTTATGGTGTCTATGTGATTTTAAATTTTTTGGACATGATTGATGACATATTTAACTAGATGGGTAATGTTTTTGTAATTAATGTTTTTTTTTTGTTTTGACCTTGATTTTTTGAGACCGAAGTTGGTCATGCTTAGAAAAGAGATCTTGGTATATCCATAAGTTTTGGTTTTTATATGTATATGTGTTTCCTTATAGCTCTATGTCACATTTATCAAGTAAATCTTAGATAATTTTTCAATTGAATACATCTATTGGTAGAGTGGCCTTTAACTTTATGATATTCACAATATTCATGTTCATTCTACCAATTTTGTTTGGTATATTTTCATAATATGGTTTGGTTTGTGGCACTATCATGTTTAAAAACATTGATTTATGAATCACTACTTCTAAGGGTTCACCCAAATGGGTATAGGTCATCTATTTGGTTTCTTTTCAAGGTCAACCTCTTATTATGGTGATGTTTGGTGTGTTTTGGAGATTTTGAACTTGTTTGGAATATGTTACCCCATCACCTACAAAAAATTTATTCTTGATAAATAATTTGGGTATCTCAACTTGGGTTTGACCTTGTTTTTACTTATGGAAAGTTTTGATAAGTCCTTTGCCTATGAGTGCTTATTCAATTTGGACTCTTTTTTTTATGATTTTATTAAAGGAATTGACACAATGGAATTGAAGGTGTAAATCCATATGTGGATTGAGATTGGATATGAAAATGGTAATGAATTATTTATTAGGAATTGTCCAAGGAAATCTAATATCTAAAATATGACATATTTGTAAGAAAGAAGAGAAAATTTCCTCATTTATCTGCTTTGCATTACAAAAATCAAGCATGGTGCTTTCATGTTCTACATTATATGAAAATTGTTTTATAAACCTCTTAGATATGTATGAAAATGTGTTAATAGACCCTTTTGGTAGAAATATTAACCATT